>BOPP01000104.1:3407658-3423020 GCA_017312745.1 Gryllus bimaculatus
TATTTTTATTTTGTTATTGAAATTTATTTCTTATTTCACTACGTCACAATATACAAGTGAAAACAAGGAAACTGATAAAACTGATGTAACGAGACGGGAAAGTCAACACACATATTCCAGACGAAAGAACAATAAACGTGAAAAAAGAAAGTATGAGGAAGAGCTTAAGAAAAGGAAGTGCCATGGTCGAGGAAGCGAAGAAGACGTGTCGTTGGAAACGGCGCTACCTGATCGCGAAGGGCGCCGCCACGCCAACCCACGCCAACCCACGCCAGCGGGCGCCGCGCCGATCTTGGCGGGGCGGGCCGCGCCAGCTGCCTGCCGGCACGCCGCCGCCAGCGCACTCCCATTGTGAGCGGGGGTGACGCACTTCCGGGCACCTGTCGCGACCCCCCGGTCGGCGTTGCCGCCGCGCCGCGTCGAGCGTCGACGTCCTCCGCGGCGGCGGCGGCGACCGCGCTTTATCACCGCGTGGGCGCCTGCCGCCTCCAAGGCCGCGCACGGTAAGCGACTGATCGGGCACGCGGCACGCACTCGGAGCGCAATATTACAAAGCCAAACAAGGGTAGCGGACGGTGCTGTTGTCCAACTGTAGAGCTTGTTTCCAACGTGACGTACGGCCAACAAAACAATGCTTCGGAAAGGCGAAATATTTGAACTCGGGAACGGTTCAACGGATCTTGAATGCAATTTAACGTTGGTGAAACTCCGTTTTTGAACCGAATATTTGGCAGCATGACAGAAAATAATGGTTCGTAAACCGAGAAAATGAACGGACATAGAAATAAGTTACTTCAAAAGTAAACTCGTCAACTGTTTGAATAAGTCCTGGTACAACTGTATATTTCAAACTTAATAATTACTAGGGTGGGGATTCATTAGCACTAGAAATCCTGAAAATGTGCATGCAAATATGCTAAAAAAATAGGAAAACATGCACTTCAAAAGGAAAATACGCACAGAAAAAGGTGTATGTTTTATTCTACACAAAATAGTTTGATTTACATGTTGAATGACACACTCTGACTTTAATTTCTATTGCAAGCTATTCTAATATATTTTTTTTGCAAATTTTCTTGTGTGAATCTCTCTCTGTTATCTGAAAGAATGTTCTTACAAACAGAAAATGTTCTTTCCTTTTCGTATCAGTTTACGAGACAATACTTAAAAGCAGCAATTTCTTTATCTGCGTAATTTTCAACACTGCGTTTCATCCTTTAAAATACCACTTATCGTTTTCACCGTTCTCAAATTGGAATTCTTTCTTCAATTTTCAAGTCTGGATAGACTTTCGGATGATCTGTACCACTCTTCTCATCCAGAGATAATAAAAATTCGAGAGTCATCTCAACGTTTGCATTTTACACAGGAAAAATATTAATAAATTTTAAAAAATGTACAATATGGAAATATATAATCTTAAAATGAAAATATGCTCAATCATTATAAACATGCACTATACGAATTTGTATGTCGATCCCAAACAACAAGAGATGAATTTGTGTCCTTAATACATATCATTATGTTCAAGGAAAAAATATGCAAAATACGCAGCCTAATAATCACTATTTGCTTCACTTCAGTTTCAACGAACAAATGAGTATGCAGATGTTACCATCATGATATATGTATTATTATTTGTTTAAAAAGCCATAAGACAAAATTCACTCAATGTCTTTATTTATAAAGAAATACCTAATGAGATGATATTACACAGGCAGTAATGTTGTAACGCTGTTGTTTCCGCCCAATTTTATTGATTGTTTTAATGACTGATGATCGACATGCTACTTACAAAAAAGGTCAATTTTATTTATCGAATACCATTTCAATAAATAATAAGCAATCAATGTTTTATTATCACTCTAAAAGTTGTGAATTCTTGAAATTAACCGATTTCAATTTTGTTTTTGTAATTCTAACACTAATTAAATTTTGAAACGTTCTACAGAGTAGATACTGATCTTCTTACAAAAATATTTTGAAACAATTTCTCTGTGACTAGAACGACACTGAATCATGTAATATTAATGTTGGGCATGACTTTGCAGTCGCTGCCAGAACAGTCACAGTTCCTCCAGAATTGCATAATACTGTTGCTCGTCGATTGCACACTTCTGTATTAGCCACTGTGCTACTATTTTAAAGTAGGTATTTCACTTCTTGCTTCACTTAAATTTCGAAACATTGAAAAATATGAAATGCGTATAACAACCCAAAAAATGTTCGAATTAATTCTCATTTTAACACTTAATTAACACTATTTTTTATAGAATACTCAAGGAATTGTAATTCTAACATTTATAATTCTAATAAGGATTTATTTTCACCTAAATTGTGAGGATAATATACACACGGAAATTAATTTATTACGCTGAGTTAATATTCAGCCATTATCATCCTTTTTGAAAGTGAATAACTTTGACCTCCCACCAATTTGATTTTCACCGGGCTTTCATTTATAAATGACTGTAACGTGCATTGTAACATCACGGTATCCTAATTATACCTCGCGGACAAATGAAAAGAAATGATGTACGGAATATTGATCACAATCAGTTAAAAACATCAACTCTTCAATCTCCCTATAGGGGATATTGCTCTTTGAATTGTGATCATTACCCTCATCTCGTTTCTAAATTGAAAGACATGCATTGAACAACTCCCACTGGAACATATTCACGCACTGTGCTTTATCAATAGGTAGAGGTTTTATGAAAATGACACGAAAAACGACCATAGAGTTCAAAAACCAATAATCAAAATGGAAGCAATAAAGTTCCTGTCCCGATGATCTTCCGAAACAGGTAGCAGTACGCCCTTTTCTCTCTGAATTAATCCGTGAAAAATCGAGTGCCAAAGCTCAGGTCCGAAAAACAAAAACCCCGCTCGTCATATTTTCTAATTTTGGTTTATAATAGTATATAAAATTTACAAAACTCTAGATGGAAAATTATAAAAAGTTAAACAAAAATGTATCAACACATCAGTCATAAATTTTGCATGTTCTGATTCAGCACATGATTTATCACAGCAGATGTCTCAGAGTAATTCCTCTAAATATGTATTTTGGGACAGGAAGTTTTTCAGAATTGTAAGAAACCCATGATGCTACTAAAATTAATTTCCAGTTAAAATTGCATTTCATTATAAATATTTTAAATAGTACAAATCATTGAGCGAGTAAACCTCACACAAATAATTTATTTTATTAATAATAAAAATAACATTTTAAATTTTTTGGGCTTTCCGACTCATTTCTTTCTTCCTCAGTTTCCTTGACTTGTAATGCAGAGAAACTCCTTCAGATCATAGATGGTTAAAGTACTACACGTGTTTTGAATCCCAATTATCCTGATGGCCGGAACCCATCCAATATCTCCGAGAGCCGGAAAACAAACCCAGCCGTGGCATCGCCTGGTGGCCAATGGCGCTCCGCGTGCGGCGCGCAGGGCACGCGTGCGAACGCGTGAGTGTGCAGCGCTGTCGGCGGGGGCGGGGCTCGTTCGCTGGCAAATGGGCCGCGTGACGGCCGCGCCGTGCGCGCGTAATGCACGCGTTCCGCGCCGCTCGATGCGCGCGTGAAATGAAACTTGGAATTGTCAGAGGTACGAGCAATGCGCCAAAGTGATGCGGCCCTGCGAACTGTCAACACTCGCGGTCGCCGCTCCCTGGCGAAGGCCCGCGCCACAACACGTCACCGCCCCGCGCCACCGCCCCGCGCCACCGCCCCGCGCCACCGCCCCGCGCCACCGCCTTTAAATGAAAGAATGACCGACTAACCGAGTATTCAGAAGTGCGAGATTCTGAAGAAACATATAAGTAAAATCTTGTTTGAATTGTAATTTGTTTTCTAAATGATTAGCTTCTTCGCCTGTCTTACCATATTTTTGTTATATAATGTAAATTTTGTAAAAATAAAAAACAGCACCAAATTGGATGAATTACATTGAGTACATTCATCAGATTCACGATTAGCAAAAAATGATTGTTCCAGAAGATAATATTACCTGCATATTTTTGGTATTAAATTCTTCAAATTAATCAACGTATAGTCGTCTTGTACAAGTTTTTCTCGTTTGATATGAATAACTTTGCAAAGGAATGCAAGTAATGTTAGAAGTATATTTGATACAGTAATTCATTAAAAATATTGTCGTTAATTGTATATTATTAAAAATTACTCTAAGATGTTATTGAAATACGTGCTTATGTAACAGAAGCGTTTTTATAAAAAGTATTTTGTGATCAATTTGAAGCATCTATCAAATTCCACACAATACCCAAACAATCTCTTTGTCCTCCGGTTCTCGATCTGTCGAGTGGAAATTGTTTTTCTGCTCGCCTTTGCGTTCTACAAGGCTCCAGTCGAGCTCGCATGGAAATTCTGAACAGATTTTTTAGACAGCCGAGCCCTCCATTTATTTTTAACGGCAGCATATATTTCCCGCATCGATTTCAATCGTCGCGAATTGCTGCCATTGTTTTAAGCACAGATTGAGTTGCCTCCTAGTGGTCCCTCTCAGAACTCATCCCTTTCAAAGGATAAACGACTCCTGTACATTGAGTTTTTTCAGTATGTTGAATGCTCTTCACGAACAACGTATTCGGATCACCTCCACGAGTTACTCTCAAACGAATTTTACATTAGCCCATATCTCTTTTATGCCTCTATTTTTCATTGTTCTCTACTCCAATAGCTCCTTTCATAATGACACCGCAGAGAGAAAAAGGAAAGTGAGGTTTAACCGGGCTTCTATTGATTGCATCCAATGTTAAATTGTGTCAGAAATGATCAAACAGTCAATGCTTCAAAACTAATTGTGAGGTTAGGTTACTCTTTTGTCCTTTCCTTTGTCAACTCGTTTTTCATTTCAGCAGAAATTGGAATGCAAATCGACTGTTTGTAAAGTGATCCAAAGCCATTTAATTGGGTGCGCAGGCACGATTTATTTTGAAACATAAACAATTGTCAAGATAAAACCTTTGTGACAGTAATATGCCGAAAGTGAAATTCCTGAAATAGTCGATGTAAAAATGAATATGTTTACCTAAGTCAATAGGAACAATCACTTCGAAAGCAAAAATACTCCCAAATATCTATTACACATTCGAAGTAAAAATGAAATTACTTACATGTCTATTAATCTAAATTTAAAAAATATAATGTCAAAATTACTGTTAAATACAGCGCAATGACTATTGAAACTTAAAAACTAAAATAAAAAGTTTACAAGAAGACCGACACAAAAATATTCTCCCGAGAATTTCTAGAAAATAAAATGGTGTTGCATAACAAGAATTCGCGGAAACACAACAGGCAAGAGGCTGAAGATCGGATGCCTAGTTGGGGGAAGCGTGAGTCCCCCTTTGTTAAAACGGATGCCACTGTGTTATGAGAAGTGGTCGGACGTCATGCGGCAGCCCATGTACCGCTAGCGGAAGCCCAGAACGCCGAGTGGCTCATCGCCTATGCACCGGATGCGGACGCTCCCGCGAAGGCTAACGGGTTCGTTAGGGTAAGCAATGCGAACCTCACGACGCGCACGGAGCGTGGCTGCAGCGATGGGCCAACATTTGTATCGCAAATTCTGTGAAAATGTTACAGTTAAACGTTAGATCTGAATAATAGCTAATTGATGAGCCAGTTAATTCACGAATAACGACGGTTTGAATAAAGCTGTGTAAGTGACGAACATATCACTTTCGATGTCATCCGGATAATTCCTCAATTATCCACAACGCGTTGGGTAAAGTAAGATGAGTGTCTGAATTTGAGGCATCAAATATTTTACTAGAAGTATTTAGGGGTCAAAACACATTGGAAATTATGCATAACGGAAGTAACAGTTTAAGTAAATAGAGAAAGTTGAAAACTGGAGTCACATCCCTACACGGAAATGAAAGGGAAACGCTAACAGGAATTCAGTGACGTTAGGTTAGACTAGCACACATTCTATGAATAGAAATGTACAATTGACTCATTAGAACTCGAAAATAGCTTGCCTCTCGCGCACCTGAGGAACTTAACAACAGTAGTCTGATTTACTTGTGTTATATATTTGCTATTCTTCGTCACCGACTCACTATGAAGCACTTCACGTACTTAAGCTATTTCGTATCGGCTAATCTGCAATTCATACGGTTGAAGTCCCAAATATGGTTCGAAGCTGTTTTTGATTCGCAATTAATTCCCCTCCTTTTGATATTACGTATATTAACTGTCAATAAAAACAAAAATAAATATAAAATCTAGGAAGAGTGCCTCTCCCTACGTTTTTTTGTTCATGAATTGTGCCAGACCAGCTTGAGTAGGTATGAGATAAGCCCTATATATGAAGCTTGGTAAAGCACTTGTTTTCGTCACATGTGTTTGGAAACTTGTTTGTCCCTCAAACAATGCAATTGCTTTCACTAAGTTAATGTTTTACTTAAGACTGGGTAGTGGAGAGCACACACAAATCCGTGGGATGTTTGAAGGGAAAAGTGGGATGAGAAATAATCATAAACCACTCCAAGCCTTGTAATCCCTACCCTCATATTTTTTCAAGTATCCAAGATTCCTCAACAAAGTAGTTCATTGCGTAAATTTATTTCAGAAGAATCCTTGTAATGCGTTTGCTCTCTGAGAAGGACAGGTCTAAGCATTGAAATTTTGTGCAGTGTGGCCACCGCGTTCAAAATTTAAATGTTTTGCCAGCTGAATTCGATATCACTAAAAACTCATACTTTTACTACGACATTGATTATGGAAATGCGGGAAATCGAGCGCTACTTCATTGAAATTAAGAACTATATATAAATAATGTGATTGTATTAATGAGCTACCCGTGAGTTCGAATGTGCACCGAGAAATTATTTCTCCTCAACGTTTACTATTTTAAATAGGAACGTAATGTAGTGCACGCGAGAACCCGGAGTTCGCCTGCCGCGAGCCCACTTTGCCCATCACAAATTCCACTTGGCTCGGACGAGAATCGAACCCGGTCTCGGCTGCGAAGGCGAGCAGGGTTATCTCGAGTAGCCGCTTTGCAGGATTGGCGGTGGCGATACACCGCTGTGGCTGTCCTCCCTCGGTGGCCACTGCTCGCGTGAACCTACTCCCCCTGGGCTGCCCTGAAGTGCTTCGCGCGGGCGTTCCTAACCTTAGCAACTGCGTAACATTTGCACTGCTGGACGAAATTAGCACTTTGAATCTTTGACATTAGTCATATGTATTACTTGGTTTGTTACTTAAATCATAAATACACCAAAACGAATTTACTTCCGTCAACAGATTCTATGTGTCTATTTCATAGTTTATAGTCTAGGTCTACATTCGACGATGTTACTGATTGTACGTTTCAACACTTTGATATGTTTTATTCAATGCGTATTTTATTCAATATGCAACTATTACAATTTATCGCTGACCTCCGCGTTAACTTTGTAAAAACGTTGAAATCACTATCCGTTCCTATGATTGTTGTGCCACGCTCCTCGATCATCTTCTAGTAATCAAATTCTAGTAATCAGCTTCCTTAACTTTCTGAAACTCTCAAACTTCCTACTACTATGAAACTCTCCCTAAAATTTCAGAAATTCCTTAACTTCTTACGTGGCCTTCATCTTTTTCCCTGCGTATATGTTTTTATCCTTCACGTCTTCCAAGATTTCAAGGCCTATTTTCTTTGTTGACCACGTCGCAATAACTTGAGGAAACATAATTCAGGCCTCTCTGCACTCCGCCCCCGTGGTCGCAGTGCAGGGCGGCAATTAGTCCTCTGGTCACAATGCAGTGGCAAGCGCTGTTGCGCGGCGTTCACGCGCCTTCGCCCTCGACGCGGCCTTCGGTTCCCATTCAAGCGCCGTGCGGTCAAAATGTACGCCCTTGAGCCACAACGTCTTGGTTGCACGCTTCGCTAATTAATTATATAGAGTAGTTACGTGCACCAGAAGCTATTTCAGGGAGCAATTTCACACCATACACCCCACGGTAAGAATAGTACGCTTATTTTGAAAATGGTTACATTAAATTATTTGAAGATCTAATAATAGAATAGATAACATTAAGATATATCTAGCTTCCATATTAAATTTATAGGATAGGTTTGAAAATCACTTCAACTTTTCAATTTTCAAAATTCCAGAGGTTTTATTGAAAATCGGTTTGAGGCCACATTATTGAGTAAGGCACATTAAGAGTAATTTTTGTGAAAATCGTTTTTAGATACTTGCAAAGTCGTGGCATCAAAACTCTCTCTAACTTGTGAAAAACTACTCACAAAAACAATTCTGCATTCTACATGGTATTATATACAGATATAATTTCGAGAAACACATTTTATTACGGAAATATCTCCATCTTTAGGGATGGGGATCCATAATTTTTTTAACTTTTGAATTTCCAAAAAAACATAATTCTACCAAAAACACAAAAACATTTAATCCACGTTGTGTTTTAAGTACGTTGTAGTAAATCTGTCAACAAATTGTAAAGATATGAAAATTTCGAAATTCCAGAGATCCAATTTTGAAGAATATCCGACCTGTGCCATTTCTGTTAGCTCATTTTGTTCTATTTGAGAACATTTAAAGCAAAAATTGGTGCAACTAATTTAGAAATTTTCAAAAATGTTTAGGGATTTAACACAAAGTACTTCCAAAAATTAAGGAATCCGTTGCAAATTCAAGAAGTCGAAACATAGTCCAGATCGTTCGGGGTAAAAATTCAGTGAAGGTTTAGACATGTCGTACACAAACGGTCAAAGAGGCAAACGTTTTGAGAAAAATAATTTTTTGGTATCAGGAACGACGAAAACAGGTTTTTCTGTTTAAAAATTGGCATATTTCGTTGCATCACTTCATAACCTCTTACTACGTAGTAAATTCGATAAAGCATAACTAATTATAAATATAGTTTCAATGACTTTTAGTTGTGAATTGATCGTTTCTCTCGGAGACTAAAGGTATACCAACTAATAAACATTTCAAATTTATTTCCAATCTCATTTTCATGAATGGTTCGAAAATCTTCCACAACATCAATATATTAGTCTTAGAAATATGCATTTGTAAAATAATCGTAAAACAACGTTTCAAGCTAAAAAGTTAAAGACAAAGAGAGTACTTAATTCTGTTTGTTTAGTTGTCCCTGTGAACTGCGGCTTCACTACTGCACCATTTCCCGCACAAGTACACTGCGTGGTTCCCGCTCGCGAAACGAAACAGCAACAATGCTTTGTACGCTCCGAATAATAATTTTTCAACCTGTTTCCTTACCGTGGGATACAAGGAATGGAGAAAGTGCAATGTTCTTGACCTTGCACGTATATACGGAAACCGTTTCTTGTTTTTGACTGTACGAAACCTTTTCTCTTGTCATGAAAACAGGTTTGCTTTATTGCCGTTTCAAAATGCTTAAATGCAAACAAGTCGTTTTTACGTAAGCAAAATTATGACTTATATACACAGGATTTTTTACGACAGTCATTGTGTGAACTTAACAGAATGGAGAGAAAATGTAGATGTTCATTATGTGGAAATATGTATAATTTTAAGACTTTAAACAAATTTAGACTCTTAAAGTTTACGACTTTAAGTAGAATTTTAACAATCTATAACGGAAGTTATATCGCATTAGCAATACTAATAGTTCGCAATTTTCTCTTTTTTCATTTCCCAGAAAATATTTAATTCCCAGGGAAGATAGCAGATCACTTAATAAAATGCTCCTTGAATAAAATATGGCGTTTCCTAAACAAGAGATGCTTTTTTCTCGAAACATACGAGCGCAACGGGAAGTTCTAGCAAAGGAAAAGCGTAACTGCCAGAAGCGGCCACCCGGAGGCGAGTAAGGTGTGCTTAGAGCGCGTCCCGGACGCCCGCAATTACGTTCCCCGTTCATTAGGGGCCGCCGGGGATGACTCGCGGAGGATGTAGAGTGTGTCCGCAGCAGTGAGGGAATCTTCCGCTCCTCACTTCGTCATATCCCGGCCTGAGTCAGACCGGAAACGTGGCCCTGAGCTTTCAAGTTACCTCCCGTCTTAGCTCCTTTCGCTTCATTGCTTATCCGCTTCCACTTGAGCGCCAAGGAAGGCGATGTCATCAAAATGCCGACAACTCTCGTATCGACGTGATATTGGATAATAATTATAGGATAAAAATTCCTTACAAGAAAATTATTTTAAAATATATTGATACAAGTTGATTATAATGGCTGAAAGAAAACGCGTATCACTTCTTGACAAAGCTTTACGTTAGGCTACATAATTAATTATGTTAATAAATGTTTATCACTCAATTTATACTGCACAATTCAAGCATGACTCCACAACGCACCAACTATACTGCAAATTTAATATAAACACATAAGATATACGGTTTTCAAATCTACCCTACTACATACATTGATAAAAGTTTCAAAATTAAATCATACTCCATTAAGAATAAATATAGCAAACATAATATCATAGATTACAAGTAATAAAGCTGTAAAATACCCATGTCTCCGTCTGAAAAACCTTCGATTTGATTCACTTTTACGGCTTCATCAACTGATATGCCCATTTGAATAGTGAATGTTTTATCTCGGGAGGTGGCGATGTTCCTCTCCGCTGGATGGTGAGATACGGTTGCGACTAACACGTGGCTTGCGGAGGATTTCGCTCTCCAGGTATCTCCCCCCAACAGGGCACTGCCCCAGTTAGGACAAGAACTAAGCTCCGGAGTTGTATAGTAGTGTAGTGAATGTATTTGAAGAGTGTATGGGTAAGCGTCGTGGGTCTTTAGGTAACTTCATCATCTCTAAAAGTTATCACAGTCCTCCTGTATGCCCGTTCACTATTCACAAATGATTCCATCGTAACCTAACATAATGCAAGTCATCCAAAAGAAATCTTTAAGATCTATCATCTAAGATCCCTGTTTTATCACCTCCAGCAATTATACCTTGAACTAAACAGAAAACTATTATCTTATTTACTGACTCCGGCCACGGAAGCCTACGCTCTAACTATTATCTTTCACTCTCTAACTATTATCTCATTACTATTATCTTACCCTATTGCCTACATCTCCAATTAATTTTATTCAAATATCAGTCTGATCAAACGAAACAATAATCTCAAAGTAGGCAAAATTACTGATTTTCATTGACCTGGAATAGACCAAAGATATGCTCTGTGATACCCCTCATCAAATGTACTAAGGGGCCATCTACATTCAGTTAGACGATACAGCTGCAGGTGTCTCAAACTTTCAAGGGATGTCACACACAGAATGTCACAAACTTTCAGGGGATGTAGAGGGATCGAAGATGGTACCATTTGCTAACGAACAAATAGGTGGACCGAGAGAGATGTCTCAGGACATCAACTGATATCACTGCAGTGCCGCTAACCGGCAAGTCCTAGATTCGAGTCCTGACGGTGGCAAGATTAGACACTGCCTGAATAGCTAGATCCAATTCAGTCGCTGTCTGGAGGAGAACTGTAGCGGCCGTCTGCTCTGATTGGTAGTTTCTCATGGATTCTCCAATCAACACTTGGCGAATGCCAGAGCAGATCCCTATTAAAGGGCCACGGACTGCGCACGATCTTTTCCTTCCCTTCCTTGCGCTATCCTCTTTCCTTACACACATACTTACATGCACTTACACCATACATGGCGGAAGACGTGTGGGGAGCTTAGAGATTGTCCCAGCAGGGACGGTACCCCGCTGGTAGGAGATGCCTGGTTAGAGAAAACTCCGCAACCCGTCTGGTAGGTCGGCCGCGCCGGATCTAATCATCCAGCGGGAGATCACCGCCACCTCACGAAGAATAAAAACATGCGCCACACTTACGGTACTAATGGGCTTTGCAGTCGGTGCGCACGGAAACGTCACTCAATCAATCCAACATATAGTTGGAAATGCCATATAACGATGTGGCGCGTGTGACTTGCACCCCTGATTGTCAGGCAACATTGTATACACAGATGTTCGGCAAGTACTTGCAATATCCTTAACTGCGTCTCGTGACCTGCCGAACATCTGTGCACACAAAGTTGCCTGACAATCAGAAGTATATGTCATATGTGTAGGTCCGCTATAAGGAATTTTCCATTATATGTTCTCTGGCAAAAGTTATCATTTCGACCCCTCCAAGTTTGAACATTTATTCCGAGACTTTCTGTACAACTGAAAATGTATAGTTGCTTAAACTGAACTCAGTAATTCCATCCACAACATGGAATAAATAAAAAACCCACCGCCGCCGCCCCCAGTGAAGCGTCTGGTGTCACCCCTGTCCCCTCCCCGTCGGCAGCCTCCGGAGGAGTGCGTTCGGAAATTGCCAGCGGCCGCCGCCGCCGCCGGACGGATGCTCCATCTTCGGCAAAAGAGAAGTAGGTCGCGCGTGCGGGATGGCCCCGGGCGCTGCGACGGACGGCAGCGGAAAGAGGCTGAGGCGGGGCAGCCTTCTCCGGAGGGCGGACGAATCGAAAATACAAAACACATCGCGGCTCCCACGCGAACGTCCTGCGGCCGCGTCGCTCGCCTGTCCAAACCCGGCCGACGGGAAGGCTCACGCTCAAAACTCACCACGATTCTTTTTTGGGGAAGGGGGGCATTTTGAGACTCCAAGGCTTTTCTCTTTCTTACAAAGTTCTCTTGATCGCACTGTTCTCACATCAATAAAAAACAAAAAAAAATAACTAGTTCAATTTTACATCTCATACGCGAGTAATTAAAATATTCAAAATCCATTGTCAAGAGCTACATGCTTACCCCTTTCCTCTTCGATATTGAAGGCATTTACGACTATCGTACAATTCTTATCTACAATAAATCATCATTAATTCGTTCTTTTCATTTCGATCGAATTTTGTTTCCTATATTTATTAAAATAGTGAATGATAAGGTCGTTGGCGTGAGTGAGTATTTGTTTCCGGGCATCAACTACAGAGTCCAAAAGTCCGGAACTGGTGCCCGTGTTACATCCCGGAAGATGCCAGTGTTTCTTGAACGCTGAAACACGAAATTAAGTGCCGACCTACAAGCCAACATCAGCGGATTACACTCTCTAAGTATCTTCCTCAGAGAAGTACCGCGCCTCATCGGGAAAGGATCTCAACTCCCGATGAGTCTGCTGGCATAAGTGACTATCTAGTGCGGTGAGTTTGTAGGAAAGGGAACGGAAGGGGACCATGCTGAGGAACGAAAGATTGCACGCTTTTCGTGGAAATTTTCTAAACATGTACTCTAGCATTCGCCCGTCATTGGCTGGAGAAACCTGTAAAATTTACCAACCAGAACGCTGATTGGTACGCTGATTGGAACGCTGAATGAACGCTATAATTCTCCTCCTCCAGTTGAATTCAACTCAGCTATGTACTTGATGTCGCAAATCCTCTACCGATTAACTCGAAAATTTCGACTGCTCCTTGAAGTGTTCTATAGGGACAACGGAGTTGCCACTGAGCCATTGTAGCTAGTAAATAAATTAGTTAGAATACGACATAATCTAAGCTTATATGAATGATAAATTAGGCCTCGCACTATGGATATACTTCTCCATGTCACCTATAATCTTTATATATTCTTACCTGAAAGAAGTTGATAAAATGTCGATATGAAATCAAGCATATATGACTATTATAAGCCTTAGTTTATTGTTTTATTGCACATGCGGCAGTGAATTTATGGGAACAATTAATAGACACTGCCGTTTTAAGTGTGATAAACCGCCTTTATAAATAATTACACGTTTTCGGTTATAAAATTATAATTTACTCTTGCAAAATGTCAACCCTTTAGTTTAAAAAATTATTACATTAAACATATTAAATTGCGCAAAAAGTTTTTGAATGATTTCTTATCGCAAACTTCGCAATCTGTTTAGTATCAACATGGAGACTCAGTCTTCTTCACCTTAATAACTACTAATGTATGCATTGAGCGTTCCTTTACTTGAAGTTTGTAATTAAAATTCATGAAGTAAAAATTAGTCAGCACGTTCCGGAGATATGTTACACAGATTTATAGACGGTCGTGCAGGTACTGAAAAGTTGCTGTGGCACGCCAACAAAGAGACTGGCTGTAGAAGCATACAAAACACGGTTGCCAACCTAAATGTAGCCCTTTATATTGTACAGTTTCTGGTCTGCCACAGAGATTAAAATACGTTTGCTAGCAAAATTGCTTATCAGAAATAATTTGAAATTGTGATTAGCTTGGATAATATAAAAATAGAAATACTGAGATATAAATTACAGCATGTCTTCTCACAGAAAAAAAAAACACTCAGACCCATTGTCGATTACCACCCATAAGGAATTCGATTATGTATAGGTAGGTATCACCTTAAAATGTTACACTCCTTATGGAAAATCTAACGAATTTAGTCTCAATTAAATGATTGGCCTGTATATTAGAACACAAATTGTGAATTAATTTACGTTTATTTAAATGTCACGCAATAGAGCAGATAGCAACAATACCTGACAGAAATTAGAAAAAAACAAACTGGTCTAAGGTAAAAATGTTTAATGGTTACGAGAAACTGCAAGATGTGTCCACATAGTATACTGTTCGAGATGTCGGTCTGTCATACAATTTCCAGTACATGCGGTATTCTAATGAAGATCTTCCGCAAAGCTGAAAATATAGTCCGATATTCTTAATGGTTTTTTGTAATTTATCTGAAGAATAACTGCTTTTTGTCATGAGAACTTCAGGTTCGTAAATGAAATGTAATTTTACATGGAACAGAAAAATATTTAAGGCTTTAAGATTAATAGAAGCTAACAACAAAGAAATACCCTTCAATATTTATAATTTTGATTTCTTATTCTTCCTCTTCATGTATCCAATTATTTAAAACATTTTTTTCATATTTCTGCTTTTTCTACTTTCTTAGCAGTTATGAATTTTACGGAATGTGCGAGATACTGATATAACCGGAAATAGGTTCCCATTCTCTTTGTGCGTATTTTTTAAATTACTGGTACGAATTCAAAATATTTTTATATAGAAGAGAACAAGAGCAAACAAGAACTATCGGAAAACGTGATATTTTCTAGGGTGAGAGATGTGAGACCCATAATTTGAGGTCAAATCTACACACATTTGCTTGAACAACTTACGGTCCGGGGCCTGTTGAACAGGTACACGGCTGCAATTGAACGAATGTCCCCGCTCCCTGAGAGCATGTAGAGCCGAAAGCAGCACGTGAGGTGTTCAGTCATGATTTTCAACTTGACTGCAATCAAATTTAGCACCCTCGCGGTAGAGCGCCGCTCAGTCAGCAAAGCCAGCGCGCGTGGGACGGCCGCACCGCCAGGTACGCGCCTTGTACGTGCGTGGGCGGGGCGGGGCGGGGCGGCGATGAGTCACACACGTC
>BOPP01000104.1:3457076-3470901 GCA_017312745.1 Gryllus bimaculatus
CTGCGCGCTTCGCTGCGCCCCGCGACGCCGCCGCCCTCCGTCATTGGCTAAGAGTTACAAGATGCGCCGCGGAGTATTGCACATCCCATATTCAGCATTTCGTTCAAACATCAGTTAGGAAGCAACTATCAAGTGAAGGAAGCGGAGTTCATCTGCACTAGTGATGCGATACACAAACGAATTAAACACACGAGTATACAGGATGCCTCCGAATAAATAGTACAAACCTATCAGGTCTGTAGGGACGTCGAAGGCGATCATTAGTTAACAGTGTCGATATGGGAGTAAAATTCGTATAACTATACTCCGATTTAAACAGTGGCCGTCCAAGGTCACGAGCTCGAAGGAGAGGGGAACACTATCATCCAAACGGGAGCTTCGTTACGTAGCGTTTTCGTAGTACCCCATAAACGGACCACGGACCGCGCGCGATCTTTCCTTCGTCTTCCTTGTCCTATTCTCACACACTTACACTAACATGTACTACACTACCACACATGCCGAGAGACCAGTCGAGAACGTAGAACTTATCCCGGCAGAAGCGGTGTCCCGCTAGGGGGGATATACTTGGTTGAGGGAAACCCCGCAAGAGAACGATAGGTTGGAGACGAATCTCGCCACCCAGCGGGGGAAGTTCACCGCTACATCTCGAGAGAAAAGCGTGCACTACACTTAAGGGTAATAATGACCTCGGTAGTTGACGCGCCCGGGATCACTAACAACCACCCAATGTATTCACATTTTTCGAATCTCCTATGCTTCGTTTAGTGAAGAGTGTTTTTCAGGATATGACTAAATGTAGAATTGAAGATTCAATATTATAATACAATATAATAAACGTTTCAGATCATATTCTCTATTATACTGAAAAATTCGTTGCTTTTGTAACACCATTAGATAAATAATATAAGAAAATTATTTTTCGTGTAGTGTTATTGTGTTTTCCATACATTTAAAATTCTGAATGTGTGTGAATGAAATCGAAAAGAAGTACGACCATCACTAGAGCACTACGTATTAAAGGAGCGTATAATTTCAGTTTAATGCATTCAACTGCTTTATTTGTCATAAAGTCTGTCTGATAATTGCAACTTCTTCGAACAAGACTTCTGGGAATTGTGCTCACTACAAAAACCGTATTATTTGAGAGCGGCCATTGTGATCCAAGCACGAGAGTACAATTTCCGGTGATATGTTTGCGTGCCAGTCGATTATTGCTTCGGATATTGAAGCAGCAGACGAAAATAATATGAATGGAATGTCAACGAAAGGTCTGAATACAAATTCGGAACAGCTAAATCCATTGTGGGATAATATGAACGCGACAAAACAGTGCAATGCGTCAGTGATTTAATGAAATATTGAAGAGCAATTCATCGCCTGCCATCTCGGAATAACATTGGCAGCCAAGAGCATTCACTACCAAAATTTGGGAAAGAAATAGCAATTGGAGCCGAAAGATGAAATTGCGGGAATGATACAAAGTATTGTGTTGATGACCTCAATAATTCACCTCTAGAGTAAATACAATGCCACGTTCTATTGGATAACAGCAAATTAACTGTGTCATTAGGTAATGTTTTAATGTTTCGTTCTCGTTACATAAGATATCAATTACGACATAATAAAATTTAAAAACTCGTTTATTTAAGAATGTAGAAGATGGCCATATAGATTTTTCTTAATATTTCGAATGACAAATTTTACGTATCAAATAGATAATTTTTAATATGACCCTAAATCTTCATAGAGGGAGAAATATCCATTTCAGTTTGAAGAATGCAATGAATATTTTGTTCAAGCTGAATTCATCTTCTAGAAAATACGACTAATAAACTAGTTAGTTAGATATTTATAACTTTTCATGACATAAAGTTAATTTAATTATGACAACTGTTCATCGAAGAGCTTGTTACTAAAACGATATATCTCCATTTCCGAAATTTTCTTGTTTTACGTACCAATATATTCTTAAGCCGCTTCTTCAATAAGCTGCCAAATATTGTGTTCAAATATTGCGTTTCCCCGTAATGGTATCCGAACACCCTTGAATCCTATTTTGATCTATAAAGCTGAACGTGAATAATTTCTTTTTATGAAAAAATGGTTTTCGTAGAACTACGTCACTTTGGAAATAAGGTCAATTCCAAATCCAATTATTGTTTTCGAGTTACTTGTTAACAGAGTGTAAACATTAATATTTACCATTAATGATAAGACAGCGTAACTTATTTGATTACGCCACATATAATAAGTTGATATTCAAGATGTATCAAAACGATTAACTGAAGAAAACGTGTTTCCGTTCGCAGTTTAAGCACTTTCCTCTTCAACTATTTAGAAAGAAAAATCCGCGCTTTGAGAGACTGGAACCCGAATGTCGTAGATGTCAGTTCTACCTCAGAATACTGTGCCCTCTGTTTCACTATTGCATTATAAGGATAGCGTTTATTTTAAATAATACATTTTAAATATATTTGAAATTACCTGTATAAAATAATAGTTTATTAATTGAGATAATACTGAATATAATTAATGAAATACTGAAAGTTATACGTCCATTGTTGATACGTTATTTATAATGTGGAACTCAAGCGCTACAAACGAAGACACTGCTCTAAAATCATTGACCTGCGTAAAATTATAGATAAATTGATTTCTGATGGAATTTTCTGGAATTCGGTTCAAGTGTTTTTGGTAACCCACAGGTACACTGAGGTAGTGTATCAAACACGTTGGACTACACAAACATTCATAAAGAAATAATACCATTTCCAGCCATATAAATGCTGAATAAAACTCTGTTACTGAACGATTCAACAGCGTGCAGTGCAGGAGTAAAGAAATAAAATAAAAAAAGAGTCGATGCGTGCGCGATACGTTTTTCCGCAAATTCCGCGTGGCAGCCACGAACGGAAAGGACGTCTGGGGAGGGCGAGGGGGCGGGCGCGGTCGACTGCCTCCACCCCTGCAGCCTCCGTCGCCTCTGCCCCCTCCCCCGCTCCCCGCCTCTCGCGGAATTCGTACCGCCTCGATCCCTCGCCCGCCCCAACTCCCTCCCGCTCAACCTTCCGGCGCGGGGGTGGGGCGGGGGAGGCCGCACGCCCGTTCGATAGGCACTCCAAACGCGCGCACGAGCTCGCTCCGCTTCCTGTCTCCTCGCCCTTTTCAAGCGGAACGCTCTGCTCCACCTATGTGCAGGCACGGGACGTTCGCGCTCGGAAGTGATATCGAGCACCTTTGCTGGAAATGAAACATCCCGCCCCCGGTGGCGTCGCCGCCGACGCCGCCGCCCCACAATTCTGTCGCAGCCGGTAGAGGGCTCTGGGGGTATTTTAGGGCCGAGCGGAACAGAAGGAAATGTGAGAATTCACTGCCTGTTGAGTCTTTCAATAAAGCGGGATATTGGCGCACTGATGCCCATGTTATAAAACGTTTAATTTGTTTTACAACTCTGTTGACGTTTTGCCTCTAGTGCTCCCCATGAACATACTTAGGAATGATTCAAAGCAAATTTCTTCAATATAATTATATTCAATTTAAAATTTAGGTATAGTTGTTACTGAATACTTAATTTCAAAGAAATGAAATTTTCGCTTTTTTCTTTATCATAAATATAGAGACATTTATGCAATAGTTCAAAAGTCGTTCTCTAGATTTTGATGAAAATACCCGTTTTGGGTTCAATACCAAAAATAATGTACATTTTATTACAAATATCCGCCCATAAACTGCTTGCCTAAATAATTCGAGAATTTCTTCGATACGGATATTTCCGCTTCGCTCTGATTCAAGCTCCGACGCTGTGAAATTGAGAAGGACTTTTATGGGAGCACTTTATGTAAACCTCATTACACATTTTCAAAATGTTCTGAATCACAACTTCAATTATTTATATTTAATGTAAAATATTCATCCATAGACGAATTTCGAATAAATCTTTTTCAGTATCGTAGTACGTACTACGAATACTATGTTGTACTTCCTACGTAAATCTCAAACATGAAGGTAAGTGGTGTTTTTCTCAAACGATATTTAAAAGATTACGAAGAATACAACTTATCGAACATCTTGCAGATTCATAACACTACTTTCAAGTTTTATTTACTAACATTTTTGATCATTTATAACATTTTTCATCAATAATCTTCGAAGACGTTTCTTGAAATTCTAATGGTTTTCGAACGTAGATAAAAATAGCCTTCAAACCACTTTTTCATAAAGACAACTTACATTATTTTCTAAGAAACGTATGTAATTATGTTCTTCAAAGATATTCCGATAGTCTGTCATATAACTTAACATTTTTTCTTAAATTATACAATTTATGAATATTTGAAAAAATGCAATGTATTTTATCAGCCACAATATCCATTACACCAATATTACACAAACAAAACCTAACCCTTATTTTTACTAACTCTGCTATTACAAATAATACATAATTTTCTGTAAAATTTGCTCATTAAAACATTTACAAAATTAGGAAATACATATTTCTGGTTCTTTCAGAATTTTTAAAGATAATTAAACCAAAAACGAGATTTTTGCGGAGAGGGGATCAATTATCTAAACCGTATTTTAGGGTAGTTTTAAGACATCTATGGAGTGATAAAAAACTTATTCAGTTGCTCTCAATAAATTGACATTATTTTTAGTTCCATGTTTTTAGAATATTATTGGAAAATTTAAGAAAAATATATAGGGGGTGAGCAAGGCACCTATGCAAGTGAAACGCTGTTAATCACTACTGCATTTCCGGCTTATCATTGAACCTTGTCCCAAGATTCATAAGAATGGTGATGGGAAAAAATGAACGAAACAAATTTTAAAAAGTTATTGATTATTTTCATGTGACTCCTTGTGTTCCAGGATAGGCAAAATGAACTATGCTTAAAATTATATTGATTTTGATGTTACACAATATAAAAAACAGTATGAACTCGTCGGAAGCGCCACGCTAAACCATTTAATTTTTATGCTTGATGGTTGGAACAAGAGATTGATTTCGGGTTTACTTGATTGTGAATGATGAAATGATGAAGCTATTCAGCAGGTTATTTATTGTTGTTATTTTTTCAATTGATACACAACCATAACTCACATTTTTCATCGAGTTTTTTTTTTTAATTTCAATTGATTACTTCATTCATTTCTTCTCTAAAAAGTTTTAATTAAGATTTTTCTCAATAATTAATATACCAAACATTGTCACTGATTTGTTGAGATGTGAAAGATACACACATGGAACGTACCATTTTCAACGCAGTAATGAATTTAAAAATGTAATGCTAGCTCAAGGGATCAAGGAGAACCCACAGATATGGAAATTCTTCAAACGCAAATGCAACAATCCTCCCAATAAGACCGCAATGAATTCAGAGGGAAGCAGGCGGAGCGGCGGGCGTCGCACGGGAGGGTGACGCTCTAATGAAAAAGCGCGTGATCCGGGGTGCAGCAAGAGGTATAAATGTAAATTAGGGTCAAACCTATTCATCGGCGTCGCGTCGGGGGGAAGAAAAATCCCCCATTCGCCCCCAGGCGCCCCAATTCCCCACGCACTCTGCTCCGGGATTAGGCGCCTGCGGGCGGAGGCGACGGCCACCAGCGACGGCCGTCTACCCTTCCTCTCCCCGCCCCTCCCCGCTCCCCGCTCCCTCCCGTGGTGCGCCCGTCAAAGACCGTTGCGCTGCCTTTCCGGGCCAAACCTCCTTCAAGAAATTCACATATTTAGCGGGGCCTCAGGAAGGGGCGCGGGGGCGGGGGAGGCGGCCGCTGGGACGTGGGCGGCGACCAGGGGCCGACGGGAACCCCGAAGCGGGGGAGTCAGGTGAAAACTTAATTTGCCGATTTGGGAGCGGCGCTGTGCGGGTGCTCCCGGGCCCACCTGCCTCGCTCCGCCGGCCGCCTTCAAGGCAAGCGAAGGCAGGCGGTGGAGGCGGATTCGCCGGCGACAGATGAGACGCGGCAAGCAAAAGACCTGGATGCTGCGAATTCGATGAAGGCGATTGAAGATACAGCTACATAGGATGTGCTGGGGGAGATGGTTAAAGAAAATCACGCAGAGATAGGAAAGAGAGAAAAACAAAATGAAGTTACAGTGAAACGGAGGTTTCAGGGAGAGAAGTGATAGTTTTCTTTTTTTCAATATATGAGTATGAACAGGAGTGAAATTCAAGAGAGGAAACAAGAAATGTAAAAATATATTTGAATTGCTTATGAAAGGGGAATTCCACAGAAAACTTTGAAATGAATACCCATAGTTACCAAGAAATTTAATAATGCGTATAATAAATTATATATCTGAAAAGGATACCACAATATTGTAAAATAAATGGCGCTGTGGCATCGTATAAAATGAAGAGGGACAAGAAAAGACACAGCTGAAAAAAAAGTAAAAATCGGAAGACGGTGATTTTATTTTAAAATCTAACTTGATCTTTAGACGTCATAAACATTAAGAGAGATTTGACTCCATCATCTAATTAAGCACGAACCACAATGAGGAGTGGGATGAGACAGGTTCCTGCAGTGAAGCTGCCCATGAGACTGCGCTCTCCACTGTGTGACGAAAGGTGGCGAGGCTCTAGGGCGCAGCAGTGGGTACGGCGAAAGGCTTTCTATACGCGGCAAGACCTTTCTGGGTCCGGCGCAGGGCGAAAGGGCGAAGGCGAGGGCGAAGGCGAGGGCGTGGGTGGGGTGCAGGTAGGCCGCGACCTCTCTCCAACGCAAGCCGCGCGGAAAATCGCCGAAAGGCCCCGAGGGGGGGGGGCGTGCGGACGGGTGCGGTCCCCTGGCAACCAGTACATATAAACAGTGGTTAATCAGTGAACTGAAATTTTTAGTGGAAGTGTGCGCTGGGCGCGGCCGCGGAGCGGCTAGCGGCCGTAAGGCAGGCCTATATTAAAGTTTAGGGCGCGGCACGGGCCGGCTTGGGCTTTCCCGTGCCCGCGCCGCTCCTTGTCCGCCGCTCCGCCGCGGCCCCGCTGTCTCGCTTCCCTGACCGCCGCGTCCTGCCGCTCGCTCTCACCCCGCTCCTCGCCCGTTCCCAGTATCTGCGATAAACTCGCGCCGTTCCCCGCCTCCGCTCCCGGCGCCATCGGCGGGCCGCCCGCCGCAGCCGCCGCCGCTCCGCGCCGCCGGGGCCACGCCCGCGTGGGCGATGCGCAGATAGCAATTCGTGTCATGCCGTTACACTCGCCCACTCGCGATCCCCACAGCAATTACCAATCCCCCCCTCAAACCAGTGTAGTGTGATGCTCTGATTAACCTATCACGACGTGGTCAGATGCCACTACCATGCGCTTCATTGACATCTATTGAAGCACTTGTTGCTTCGGGGATCGCTACTGTTTTTGTTAGTTAGGCACCAAACAGAGTTCCGTAGAACGATAATAGATAATAACGTGTGCCAACTCCTCTTTTTTAAACGTCAACCATCACTAGAGAAATCAGGAGACGGCGGAGGTCTTGAGTTCGCGTCCCTACTGGTGGGAGATTTTCGACAGTAAGCTAGGTTGGAATTCAGCCGCTGAAGAAGAATTACAGCGGACAGTGGCTCTAATCGGGGAAAATAAAAGTTTTTTTTTGCATGCTGCTTCTGGATAATACCAGGCTTGAAGCAGGAGCAGTATCCTAACAAATCCGGGGCATGGGGCGAAGCACGATATTTGTTCTCTGGTAATTTGTTCCCCTTCCCCTTACACAACACACATACCTTATATTCCTCTCATCAAATATCTCGCCCATCTCTTTTTCTGCGGGGAAATGATAGCTGGGCGCGAAAATTCATGATAAGTCAGGGGCTGGCAATGCGACGGGTGGCCGCAAGGTGCTCGAGCGGAGAAACGTCTACGAAGTATTTTAGAATATCTTCTCGCGTAAAAATTAACCGACGCGTACTCTCAGCGGTTCCGAAGTTTCGGTCGGCTTCTGGGAAAGAGAGGAAAAAGAGTGTTTTGGTGGGGCTTTGAAGATCGAACTACTCTTCGTATCAAAAAGGGTTTTGACGTGACAATCTTTCAATAATGCAACTTGGAAGGGAGACTTCCTATAATGACCTTGGAAGGAAACCCAGCAGATAAGTTAGCGTAAAGAGACATATAATCGGAAATCTGGTTCTTCTCCACGAATTCCGGATATGAATTGCCGGTAACGAAACTGGGCTGACGGTCTTACACTGATTAACAATAAATTTCAAATGCACCTAGTACTATTCTACATTTCGTCTTTTTTTCGTGATAAAGATTTAAAAATTGACCGCTGCTGCATTCTGAGAGCTCGTGGCAATTTAAAAGTTAATTGTTTTAATTAATTGGATTGTTTGGGTGAGTAGTACTTTTTAATTCTGATAAATAAATAAACTTGACCTAGTTATAAGATTGTGATATTGTCAGGTTACTAATATTTTCAAATGTATATTCTCAAAAACTTATGATCATTTCGATGCGCTGTAGCGATCATCCTCAGAGGCTTGCGAGGTTTGGGCCGAAAACAAAGTTCTGCAGAACTTGCCCAGAAGCTGCAAGCTTGAGAATGATCGCTACGCGATCGAAATGTCATAAGTTGAATTAAAATTTGATAATGAAACAATATCTTATTTATCTTAATTGTCTTAAATACAATAAAATAAATAAACAAAGGGTTTAAATCGCGACGTACCATCGCGAAAATATATATATTTCATAGTTAAGCGACGTTTGTTACACAAGATCTCCACATTTAACACAAAATTAACAGAACTGGTGACATTTATTAAACATTCAATTTTCGAGAAATTTTGTCACAGAGCTACTAAGCCGCTTTTCACTTAGTACAGAAGCTCGTCATAAAAAAGGTGTCAGACCAACAGCTGACCATAATTTTTGGCATTACGTGACACGCTCCAGGTATGCACGCATTACACAACACTAACTGGAAAAATCTGAGTAATCAGGTGCTAAATGCAAGATACATACACTTCTTGAAGAGCAGTGTGTCAGTTAAAGTTAAGTAGTAAAATCAGTTTAAGATCATTTACGTATTTTTTGAAAGAATGAATCTAAGATCATGAAGATGAGCCTTATTCTATCACATTTTAAAAAAAGTAGCCTCATTTGCCAGCCTCGCGGGTTTACTTTCATTTTAGCACGTGGTTTTCCTTCCCGTGAAACGACTCGGGGTTCATTTCCGGTCGGCAAGATTATAGTGCGCGTCCATTATATGCAATGTCAGTAAATGTCGCTGTGTGGCGATGAAAAAACTCAAGAAGACGATACGGCGTGGGGATGTTCGTGCTGGTAGCTCTGGTGGTTTCACGTGCTGTTGCGCGAAGTACCGCGGACAGACAGATGCTCATTGACATTAAAATCATTTAAACGGAAAGTTTCAACAAACGCACAAGATGTGTTTAGATTGTGAAATGAAAAGTGTAATTGTTTTAAATTTGAATACATACGGTTTAAACAAACCGTTTTCATGTTGTCAGAGAAATCTCAGAGCGTAAAACCCAAAAAGCGTCACGTGTAATGCCTCATTATGCAACAGCCGCAAAGACGCGAACAAAGCAGCGGGGCCCCGCACGTAAATTCCTTTCTCGTTTTTTTGGGGGGGTGGGTGCAACTGCTCTGCAATCATTACGGAGTACCCTTCACGTGCGTTTTCCCGATGAAAGACTTAGCACGAATTGCACTGGACGCCTGACGGCTTCGCGCTAAGCAGCCGCGGCGCGTGCCATAGCGGGCCATTCTCCGGCTTTTACGACGTGGACTGAGTCACTCGCGTTGTGAGCGAGGTAGGGAATGACCATCTACCCGAAAAATTTTTTTTACCAATTTTATGAACCTTATATCGCCTTGGAATTGCATAATCCAAGATCATGAAAAACAATGTTATACGACTGGGAATACTGTAATTAAGTAGTTTATATAAAATGGATTCCATGATTTTTTATAAACTAAACCAACCAAAAACTCAATCGCGTAGATCAGATGCTTTTTTGAACAGATTCGGAAGCACACTAATTTCATCACGCGCCTCAAATCTCTTAAATAACAGCAGTTTTCTTAAAGTGTTAATCATGCATTGTCAATTTTTCATATCCTTCAGTCATGTACCAAAACATCTCTTAAAGTCAATGACTTCTACAGAGTTCACATCTTGAAAATATTTTATACTCTTGTATTTTTCAGTAAAATACTAAAATTATGTAAAATACTAAAAGTGTGAACAATGATTTATAGGCCTGACTGTCAATTGTTATTACTGCTATAATATTTGGTTAGTGTGAGTTCAACAATTTAATTTAAAATACTGTACTTATTATAGAAATAATGTATATTTGGCGTTAACTATATTATCGATGATGCGTTTAAAAAAAATTTAAAAAAACGCTGTGATTGTCGAACGTTTTTCTGGAAGGCGCGGGCTATGTGTTACAGGATATTATCAATGCAATACCACGGGGCAGGGGGTCGAGACGTGTCTGAGTTTAGTTTTGTCCTTATTATCTAAGAACGAGTCACTGTTTCATTCGTTTGGACTTTTTTTCTTAAAACGGTTTCTAATCTAACAAAATATAGTTTCGACACTCAGTGGCACAATGAGATTACAAAATAATTCGAAGCAGTGATTTGATGTTTTTGTGAAAACGAATGCGTTTGCATACTTTTCCTCTAGCACAAAATTTTATTTTAGTATTTTCATTGTAGAAGAACAGTTTTTGTAATGAAGCTACATAGTTAATATTGAAGTAGTTTCTTCGGCCAAAAAGGTCCTAAGCTCGTGTCCCTGCGTAAGAGTGCCAAAAAGTAAAGAAGTGTTTCAAAATTAGATTGTTTCGCCCTTGCCTTACTTGCAAAAACTCAACATGTTTTGGCACATATTTGAATAAATACTTATAATACATTTACAAATACAGGTAGATTGTTCTTAATGGAAAATTTTATCTAAATAAGGAATCTCTTAAGAGGAAATATCCATTCTGGACAAAACAAAATACAAAACGAAACGATTTTATTCGTGAAAATGACTCTATAAGACGGAAAATTGTTAACGAAGAAACGGAAAGGTTTTTCGAGAAAAAGTAAAGTGATTATTACTTTGCTAGTATAAAATTTATTTTTAATTTTGCGGTGTTTATTTTTCCACAAACTCTCCGTATCTCGCCCCCGCTCTTCTACTCTTTATTATGTCATAATATTTGAAATAGGTTCAAACCGGTAATTTCAAAAAAATAATGTTATAAGTTGGATAAGCAAGTTATTCTTTTTTCATATTAAGTGTAATAATATTAGAATTTTAAATCCTGCGTTGTGTTTATTTAAAGAAAATTGTGCTTTAGAAATAACAATTCGTGTACTTAAAAGGGTATTCACTGGAACTTTGGTAATGCACGCAGAAAAATAATCAGGCCATTGAGATGTCATTCTAATTAGTCATGGCCGGTTATGGAGACTGTCCTGAGACTGATTGATAAGAAGTTTCTGGTCGTTTCGTGCAAGTGGAAGAGCAACGCTATACGTATTCCCCTGCAGAAGCTCACACCTCCGCAAACACCGGCCCATCCCCCCATTGGCTCTTCCGAGTCTTCCCTCCGCTCTTCCGCCCCGCGCCCGTGGCTCAGCACGGCCAGGGGAAATCAGCGGCCGGTCACGCGAGGCCCATTTATGAGGGCTGGCCCGCGGGAAAGTCGGTCCCCTCCCGCCGGCCCGACTCCGCCCCCGCCCCGCCCCGCCCACCCCGCCCCCCCGCCCACTGCCCTTCAGCAAGCCGCTCAAGGCGAATGGACTCGGACGAGCAACAATGCGCCTGCGATTCCAGTAGTCGCGCTCGCTCGCAAGCGCACCGCCGCCCTGCCCTCCCGCCCCGACTCCCCTCGGCTTCGCCGCCTTCGCCGCCATCCTCTCTCCACTCGGCTTCTCCGCATCTTTTTCCCGCCGGCACCAGCACTGCACAGTGGCGAGCAAATGACGCCAAAGGCCGCCGCGAGGCGTATTATATTGCTCAAGTAAGTTTTTTCAAATAAAAGGCACATGCGAATACAACAAGATACTACGTGTTTAATATAAATGTGAAAACTCTCTGAATAGCTTCCGTGTGTTTGTTTCATTACGTCTTTTGAAGATTTCCAACATCTGGTTTTGCGGAGGGAGTTGTTGAAACTTCACGTCTCATGTTTCCCTTTGACTGACAGAGTGAAGAGTTTTACTAAAGGATTTATTATATTTTGCTGTGTCCTCTCTTGCGTACTTTTACGAATATTTATACAATATCCCTTTTTATAATTCTTTCCAAAAGCTACAAACGACTACTTTTGAATATTGTACGATTCAATGACTCTCAGTCTACACAAATGCAAATGCCAAAAATGATTTTTACGATTCACGTTATCTTAAAATCTGCGATAACAGATTTTTACCTACTGATTTTTATTGTTATTGTTATTTCATTTACGTCGTGGTACGAGAGCCTTTCACGTGTATTTATGCCTTGTACACGTCCCTCGTCCCTCTGCTACCAGAGAGAACTGGAGTTCGGAGCGACGGCCGACGACCGGAGTGGCGATGGGAGTGGTCGGAGATCGAATCAACAGCCTGCGCGGCGGCATATCGCGTTCTTATTACTTTCTGCGTCTTAGTCATTAGCTTACTTTCGATGGCTCATTTCATAATTGAACATGAGTAATTACCAGTCAAATGGCTTAACGAGATTTTTATTTATCAACTCTCAGACTCGTCAATGCTTCGATAGTGCAGTATATTAAATCTATACAATTCACGTTCAAAATATATTTATTCAATGAAAATTAATTACGAATTAACTACACGCTAATTACATATTAACTTCACTTTACTGTATTACACTAAACTAAGAAAGTCAAATATTACAATAATGTCGTGTGCTGCTATTGTTACGTTCTGATTTCCGCTTTCTAGATAGCAACTTCGATGTTATTTGGTAGTCGAGTCGAAGTGAGGCGCATAGTTAAAAAATATCCACAGGCGACTTCAAGCATGGTATAGTGGGAACGGCGTAGAGCCCACTTCGCCGATTAATTTTGTAAAAACAACGCCCCCACATATTCGAAAAAATTCAAACTACTCTTTAAATACTCCATATCCTAATAAAAATAAAGTGTAAACATTTCAGCGAGTAGTTTTGCGTCAACATGCGAGAGACATACGCACATTCCCTTCCATTTACATACATAGAGATGTAGATAAATATCATTTGGACAGATTAACATATTGAATTTGTGATGAAATATCAAGATTTACGAACAGAATAATTTTGGAAGTAATATTAATATTCCGATGCTTTATAATACAATTTATAATACAAACGCGAAGAGATACGGCATGTCTCTTTCTGAATGCTTAGATTATTTGTAACATTCCCACAAAATAGTGTTCACGTGAATGTTTTGTTTCAGGTAAGTGGAGGAAACTGAAGAGCTCCGTGCTGTGTTCCGTGAGTACAAAGCGATGTTATGAAAAAGATTTTTTTCATAAAAGAACTTTGATTCCTTGTGACGCAATACAACCAACATGAAAATACTGCTTCTGGGAATACCAAAAGGATTTTGCAATCGCTCGAATTCCTGGAAATCAGCTACAATTTGTAATTTCAATTTAGACACTGCTAATATTCCAAATTAAAATCTGTTTGTATTTGTGTTTGTCATCTAATTATTTTATACAAAAATATATTATCTCTATTTGATCATATCACAAATGCTCTCTCTGAAAAGTAATTTTTAAATTATTACTTTATTTATCTACTTTTTGTGGAAATTTACCCAAAATACATAAAAACCATATAATCTGTTTACTTTATAATAATTTGA
>BOPP01000104.1:3490551-3508884 GCA_017312745.1 Gryllus bimaculatus
TGTGTGTGTGAGAGAGAGGGAGATCATGAATGTGTGTAAGATAGAAAGTAAAAGTGGAGCGTGAAAGTGAACGAAGTATGAGAACCGCTTGAATTGTGTTCAGACTAGAACTATGTGATTATGTTCATGACCGCAGCAACCAGCGACTAGCCAATTTGAAGGATTTACAAATATGTTTCCATTATAATTATTTCTGGCTTTGCGGTTCAATTCGTGCATCGTTACATGTATTATGCCTATTATATTCGTAATTTGTGAATTATTATTATTAGTACGTATTTATTGACCACTTGAAATCTATAGAGGTAGTACTTGACAAAACGTTCTTTATATTGTATGTTGCGTGTATTGAAATTGGATATAGTAATGAAAACCGCAATGGTAAATGCACTCATACCCAATAATGTTAATAGTATCTACTTGAAAAATAACGTACGGTTTGTAAAGGGGAAGAAAATGTCAGAAAATCCAGATAGATCCTGTATTCATCCTCACAGAAAATAAACAATAGTCTAACTTTACACAACAAAAGTTATTTGAGGACATGCATGATAATAAGCCCAAATGGGCAAATTGTATGAGGTTTTTGCGATTATACAAATTTATACAAACATGTAATTCAATACTAAAATTTTCCAGTAAGAGAAACAATTTTGCCGTCACAAATATTAAGCAGAATGAATCGAGGAAACCAAGTGTTTTAATCTTAAAATTGTTGGTAATATTGAAATTTATGTATGGTTGCACCTTTTTTAGGAACAATAACAACCATAGCTCTCAATCTGTTTAAATTATTCTTCCATTTTCTGCCATCGTTTTGTGATGATCCTGACAAATCCCTGTGTAACAGCATTCACGATCAGGGAGTTCTGAAGAATATGTGACAGATTTACGATATTGCCGTCCATATGATTTAGGGGTCGACTCTCCCCATTTTTTTCACATAAAAACAAAACATTGCGTTGGAGAGTGGAAATCGAATGGCCGGTCTATGTTTATGGCGATCGTTATAAGTTTACTTTTCCAAAAGATGTCATAACGTTACCCCTCCTAAATTTTATCCCCTCTATATCAACATTTCCATGTCCATTCTATCCAGAAAGGGAGTAGAAACTATTTCAGGAGTAGAATAACAGAAATGAGACGCTTTAGAGTTGCTTACGACACCACAGGTAACCTCGACGATACTACAGGAATGAAATGTTCCTCACACTTTCGATTTTGTTATTTATCACCTATCTAAACATGCTGCATTTTTAATATTGGAGAAATATGTTTTCTATACTCTATTTTAGTTTTTTTGTTACGTACCGAAATGTCAGTATTTGTAACAATATTTCGATTTGCTGGATTGAAGTCATTGCTGAATTGAACATTTTACTCAACGTTTCTACAGAAAGTACGGTTCCCCTGGAAACACCTAGTAAACAGTATGGAACTCACTCTTGTAATTTCATTGTGTTTTAGGCGTTAAATATTTTCTAGGATAAACAATTTCGACAAAGTCCCCGAAATGCATGGTGGCATATTCAGCCTAGTAGCATATTCAGCCATTTTCTATTTTCTTGATGTTGATGGGTAAGGAGATTTATGACATTTATTGGAACACACCCGTGCAATATTAGAAATTCCTTCTCGTCCTTCTTCTTCTTCACTTATATCGTTTCTGATCGAGGCGTACGTACAGCAATTTTTTTAAATTCAGAATACACATATTAACAAGAGAGAACCCTAATAAACCTATTAACAAGCGAAATGCAAAACAAATGCACAATCGAGAAATTTAATTGCACAGTCGATTGTTGCAACCTACATCGACAGTAAACTATTTATAATCAGCGACTTGTATTGCTCTTTATGTTTCAATTCCCCACAAACCCATCTGCGCAGTCTCGAAAGCAAACCCGAGAGGCCGGGTGGAGGCATCGCTGCGTGAGCTAGAGGCGAGTGCTGCGCGTCGGTTGCGGAAGCGCGCAGCGAAGACGCGGCGCGAGGCAGGGGGCGGCGGCGGTCGGCGTCTGTCGCGAACGGTGCAAACTCCGGAAAATTTCGCGCAGCTGTCGCGTGAGCGCGTGGGCGGCGATGGACGCTGCGCGCACACTGGTCCCGAATGAACCGCGAAATCGACATCTTTCAGAAAAAGCGGCAAGGAAATTTGTATTTTAAAATATCTGTTATAGGTGAGGGATTTTGGGGGGCAAAGAATGAGACTGCATGTTGCACACGTAAAATACGAGTGAAAATTGTGTACATTTGAATTGCGCTCTTTGGCGGCTTTTTTTGATACTTTATGATCTGTTGACGAAAAAATAGCCTTTACTGACATCCAACGAGGGGCCAGAACAAATTATGCAACACCTTCTAATGTACAAACTCCATTATTAAGAGATAAGACAATAAAGCTTCTCTTTCCCTCGTCTTAAATTAACATAGACTTTTTCACTTAACTAAATGTTGATGGCTCCGCCATTCGGATATGTCTGGAATGGAATTGAAATGGAAACCTTCCAAAGCTTTCCTTTGAGCACGGGATATTTGATTTCTGTTTTCTTTTAATTTCAGGAGCTCAATGTTTTGCTATTCAAAGTAGTTGAATGCCCATCACAGTAAATTTGCTTTGCGCGCTTTTTGCGCAATTTCGGCCCACAGTCGCGTGGTGGCTGAGCGGCTCTCCGTCAGAGGCGGAATATGCGCATACATCAAGGCGGTGGGGGAAGGTGGGCGCGGGCGCGGCTTATCGTGGCGGCAAGCGTTCGCCGCTTGGCCGGCCATCGCTCTCGCGCGACGACAGCCCTGTCGCGGAGCCACCACCGGTGGAAGTGAAGGGGGGCGGTGCGGTTGCGGGGGGGGGGGTGAGAGGGCGGGTAGGGGCGGGGATGAAGGGGAAGAGGGAGGGGTGCCGATTGAACGGGAGAATGGGGAGGGGGCGGGGAGAGAGGGAGGGGCGGGCGGAGACGGGAGGAGACGGGAGCGGGAGGGGTGGGGGCGTGATGCCTGGGGAGGGAGGGCGGGATGGGAGGCGGGGTGGAGGGGCGGGAGGGAGGAGGGCGGCGCGAGAGGGGCACGGAAGGGGCGGGTGGATGGGATCGAGGCGACAGAGCATGGCAAGCCGTAGCAGAGAAAGTAACGATCGTAGCACCAACGGGACTCAGAATACACATGATTACAAACCTCTAGTCACAAAGGGGAGTCGGGAAACATAACATGTTTTGAGCAATTAATCGGTATGTATTAACGAAAAGAGAAATAATGTGAAATTGCCCCTGATGGCAGGCAAATTCTTCAGGCAGTAGGAGTTTGGCAACAATCAGTTCCCAGGATGTTGCAAGCGAGGTGTTTCCTGTATACACACACAATTGGCAACTCGGTGATTTCCATCTTTCGAATCCTGTATAACAGCTTCAACGTTTGAACATTTATTGTGGGCATTCCGGCGTGGTCTACAAATGCTATTTGCTTGCAGTATCGCGACCGTTCTGAGACTTTGATTTAAATCTATCGGTTCAAATCTTCAATATGTAAGTCGATGATGAATCGCTACCGGTGCAAGTCACGGGCGGATGTTTTCAAACTTCAAGAAATAAAAATTAGGTCTAACATTCTACATATCGAAGTAACTCAAGACTGAATTTGGGAAATGAGGATGCAGGTTGCATTTGATGAGAAATCGGATTTGGGATATGAAGCAAGTACTTTAAAATAGATTTGGTGAAATGATAATAGGTATGCGCGGGTAAATTATTGACTTCATTTCATTTCTCATAAAAAAAATTTCAATGAGGTTCATACCGAGGGTTTTTTTAAATTTCATTCTCTATTTATCGTTGCTTAATAACAAGTAGAATAACTGGTAGTGCAGATACTATCGGTCAATTTTTATTTCCTCGACGCTTTAGAATTACCATTGCCCATTTTGCAGAATACACAAAGGGTGGATTACATATCTTCGCGCAGCGTGCACTTATGAGTTTACGACAACGCAACGACGTTGAGCAAGGCCGTGAAGTGAGTGCAGTGGATGCAATGCACATCACGCGCCCGTCGAGACATTTCCCGCTCGCCGCAGCCAACATGCTTCCAAGAGAGGAAATGCTCCGCTCTCGCCTTTGCTTCCTCCGTCGGCCCGCGCTCCGCCCGCTCCGCCGGCGCAGCTCTACCCTTTCGATCACGGAACGCCTTGCACTCACACGGGCTATCTTTATTTTACTGGCTCTTCAAACGCCTGTCCGGCCTTCTGCGCTCCTCATCGCGCTCCGCTCCGTCGCCTTCGCCTTCGCCTCGTCTCTTCTTGCGTTCGCCTCATGCCTTCGCCTTTGCCCTCGTCTCTTTTCGCCGTTGCCTCCGTCGCTCGCTTCGCCCGCTCTCGTTCTCGCCGTTCCGCCTCGTCGGCCCTCGTTGCCTCGCTCTCTTCTCGCCGATCTCCGCCCCATCGTTCGCCGCTCGCTTCTTCTCGCCGTTCCGCCTCCACGTGCTCGCACCCGCTCTTCGCTCCCGTCCCGCATCCGTTGCTTGCTTCGCTCGCTTCTCGCCGTCTCCGCCTCCATCCGCCTTGCTCGCTCGCTCTCTTCTCCGCCGTCTCGCCTCCATCGCCTTCGCTTCGCCTGCTCTCTTATCGCGTATCGCCTCGTGCCTTCGCTTCGCCGCTCTCTTCGCGTCTCCGCTCGCGCTTCGCCTTCGCCTCGTCTCTTCTTCGCCGTCTGCCTCCATCGCCATGCCTCCGCCCTCTTTCGCGTCTCCGCCCATCGCTTCCGCTTCGGCCTGCCTCGTCCGCGTTCTCGCTCCGTGCCTTCGCTTCGGCTCGTCTCTTCTCGCCGTCTCCGCCTCATCGCTTTCGCTCGCACTCGCTCTCCTTCTCGCGTCTCCGCTCCATCACCTTCGCCTTGCCTCGCTCTCTTTCGCGTCCGCCTCGTCGCTTCGCCTTCGCTCGCTTTTCTCCGCGTCTCCACTTCCGTGCTTCGCTCGCCTCTGCTCTCTTCTCGCTGTTTCGCCTCGTCGCTTGCTTGCCTCGCTTCTCTCTCGGTCTCCGCCTCTGCCTTCGCTTCGCTTCGCCCTCGCTCTGTCTCCGGTCTCCGCCTCTGTGCTTTGCCTTCGCTTCGCCTCGCTCTTCTCGCGCTCCGTTCCGTCGCTTCGCCTTCGCTCCTCTCCGTCTCGCCTCTCCTCGCTTTGCCCTCGTTTCTCGTCTTCTCCTCCTCCTCCTCGTCGCGTGGGCCCTCCACCTCGCGCCGCGCGTCTTGCAGTAATCGATAAGGAAAGTGGATTAGGCTTCCGTTAAGCTGCTTGGGAGCCGGGGCGCCGACGGCCGGCAGTTCGATCGCGCAGGGAAGGGACGACGGCTTGAACATCGAACGGCGGAGGGGAGGCGGAAGGAGTGGGTTAGATCGCAGGAGTTGGAGGTGAGACTGCAGTAAGGCGCCTTGAGCTGGATGGGGCCTCCTTCCGGTCACGTCCACAGGCGCATCAGCGGATCTTCTCTCCTCTAGGCTTCTCCCGCAGCTTCGGACAAAGCAATTTCGAAGTAACTCCCGCAAGCTTAACGCTTTCCGGCGTGGCTCGCAAAACATATTCGAAGAAGAGGCTACGTGTTATCAATGGTAGGTAATGCACGTAGACTGTACGACAAATATTTTGAAAGATTTTAAATTGCTAGTATGAACTGTTGGCACAGCTACGAAATACAAAAGGAATCATGATTAAAAAGGGTCGAATAATTGTCTTCTAAAATAGTTCTAAACACACTCGTGTACAAATGAAATACGATGAAGTATTGAATTCTACAAAATTAATAGTGAAAGTATATTTGCATCTATTCATGTTACCAAGATGTGAGAAAAGGCAATAAAATTTTACAACAAAATGAAAGAAAGCATTCAAAATTGATAGCGTCCCCTTTGTCTTCCATTAAGGTCGATGAAAGCTTAGACATCGACGGGGTGGGGGTGAAGTTAACCGAGATTTGCCCATTTAACTTCTTTTATACTCCAATAGGATTACAAGAATTGCTTACTCTTCTTCCACATTTTGTTATTCAAAATGTAAGTATGTAGACATAAAAATCTTTCTTGCGTCTTCCTAGTAAACAGGATACCCGGCAGGCCTAAAGTAATGGAAGCTTTGACTAAAAGCCACATTGCTCGCAAATCTAAAAGCAGTGGCTTCAAATACCAACACTGTCAGTGCAGCTCTTCTTTGTCCCATTTCGGCGTCACGTTCGCTTGAATCCGCCCAAGCGATTCCCACGTTCCGCGCTCGCGACGACTAAAAGCGCGCGCCCTCAACGCCGAAAATCGCCCACGCCGGCCCGCCCGTCGCGCCGTGGCCCGCCGAGTAAAATTGCGCGCTGGCGGTCGAAAACTCGGTCTACGGCGTTTGAGGAGCCTGCACCCAGTCACACCTTCCCGCACCGCCTATGCCTCGGCCTCCGCCCCGCACCATCTCCGCACGCCCCGCCCCGCATCAACCCGCAGCCAGCACCTGCGCTCCGCCGCAGTTCGGCTTTCCTTCGCCTCCACCTCAGCCTCTGCACGCTTTAGCCTTCGCCACAACTCGTATCTTATCTCGCTCTACTTCATCGCTACCTGCATCTCCACCTTAGCTGCCGCACCGCCCTGCCACGCCACGCCACACTCCGTGCTGCTCTGTCTGCTCTCCTCTCCTCTGCTCTGCCTCTGCCTTGCCTTGCCTCTGGCCCTTGCTCTGCCCGCTCTGCCTTGCTTGCCTCTGCCTGCTCTGCTTGCCTCTGCTCTGCCCTGCTTGCCTGCTGCTCGCTCTGCTCTGCTCTGTCTGCCTCTGCTCTGCCTCTGTCTGCTCTGCTCTGCCTCTGGCCTCTGCCTCTGCCTCGTGTCTTCCTTGGCATGCTAACGCCCTTGTCACCGCACCACTTCGCCTCTGCGTCGACTCTGTTCATCACCGCACGCGCGCGCCTCCGTGCCGCCTTCACTCACACCACACCCCTGCTCTACCTCACCAGCTCTACATCAATCTGCTCTATATCTGCTTACTCACCTCTGCCTCTACCTCCATCTGCTCTACCTCCACCTGCTTACTCACTCCAATCTGCCTCTGCTCTACTCCTCTGCCTGCTTGGCATCTACCTCATCACCTCTGCTCTACCATCCACCAAATCCGCCACTTGCACCCGCACTCCAGCAAGCACACCATCGCGCAGGTCTGCCAAAGACGAAGTTGGCGCAACTTTTCTTTCTACGTCTGTAGGAGCGCGCGAGCGAGCGCGAGGTGTTCGCGCCGAGCCAAAGTTTTACGTGACGGGCGAGGGGCGCCTGCATCGGTGCGTGTGGGACGGGTTGCGGGGAGGGGAGGGGAGGGCAGGGGCAAGGTGGGGTGAGTGCGACGGGGCGAAACGGAGCGCGAATGTGCGCACTCGGCGGTGAAAACAGGCCCCAGAGGTGCCGGCTGAGGTCACAGTGGCACTGTGAAGCATCGGCAGGGGAAGTTGTTATCTGGGAGTGATTATCAGCGATAGTTAGTATTTTGCATCATGAACGATTGGAAGAAGGGTTTTGTAAAATATATTTGCTTGTAACTTCGCCGAAGAAGAAACAGTCCATTATTCGTATAATTTATAATAGAAGTGGAAGTGTTATGTTCAACTAAATTTTTGAAAAGATGGCAAGTTAAATGAAGATAATTAATGGCACTTCGCATAGGACATGGGTTTAATAGAAAAAAGATGAACATTGAATAGAGATATATAACAATATGTACCATTGCAGTAGAAGAGATTGTACTGAAATATTGAAATTGATTCGATATTGCAAACCACTGCAATATTTGCAAACCATTTTTGAAATGTAGCTGACATGTACTCTTGTTAGAATCAAACATTTAATAATGAATTAATTATAGCATAATTATTTCACATGCTCATACTATTTGAGAACCTAGGGTGGTACTATAGCTTACGTGTGGGATCCCCAGGATCGATTTGCGTCGGGAAAAAGGAAGAGTAGTAGCTTCTTAAACACCGCCAGTTTTGTGGTCTCTAACGAAGAAAAGCTCAGGCAGGTTCGAGTTTGCTAGTTAGATGAAGGGATAGTGATGTTGCGCACTGTCACTTTAACCAAAACGTGGGAATTAAGGCCAATCATTGTGGAAAAACGTGCTGGCAGGAAAAGTCGGACATCGCCAAATGCAAATATAGTAAGGTTGCCAGTGCGGAAGTGTATGAATGCGGAAATTGTCTAATTGAATGAATCGGTCCTGTAAATAGAAATTCTATGAATTACATTGTTAAGCGGAATTATTAACTAATGCGAATATTGGTCTTGAGATTTCCGCATGAGCAATTTAATGTATATGTATATAAATAAGTTACATTGGAACGAAGTCCAACTACTATCAATTTTTGTATCGAATGAATACGTAAATTTTCCTTTGTAGCAGCAATGAATGTCTCCCCTCGCATTGCCGCTGAACCATGGGCGCGCCGGGGGCTAAGTTGAGCCTGTGCCTCGAGGGGGGGGGAGGGTGACGCGAGCGCGCGCGCCGAAACATGGATGCGCGAAGCGTGGGCGGGCGCGGGCGGCAGGGCGGGCAAAGGGCGCGGAGGGCGGCGCTATGAATGCGCGGCGTCAAGCGACAACGCGCGGATGACGGATGGACGCGGCGGCGTCCGCTGGTGGCGGCAGGCCGGGCGGACGGAGGCAGGAGTGCCAACAGTGAACGGCCGGCCGGCCCGCAACGACCCCCTGCGTGTGACCGGCCGCCGCCCGCCGCGCCCGCCCCGCCGCCGCCGCCGACCCGGCTGCCCGCCCCGCCCGCGACGATGCCCTCGGCGGCTCGAGACGCGTTCGTTGCTCCGGCCGGCGCTTCGTCCTACTCGACGCCCCGGCAACCGGAGTTCGTTTTTCCCCCCGTCAACGTCCACGTTTACGCGTTTATTTCACTTTTATCATTTACGTAAACGATAGAGCATACTTCATCGGCCGTCTCCCTTTCGTCAGCCACCCTTTATCGAGCGTGCGGCTGAATGGTTTATGGCATCAATTCATGTCAGGCAAATGCTCTGACGGAAGGCAAGGGTTCAAGTCCCGAAGTGGAGATTTTCCAACACTAGCTAGGTAGTATAGTCTTTCAGGAGCCGGATTCTCTAATCGTGTTACCGTGTTTTCTCCATAGCCAGGTAAAGAGAAGCAGAACTAACTCGTGATTTTCCTTTCTCTTATATTCATATCCCAGCATTATTTTCTTTATTACATAACCTTGCACTACATAAATGCCCGGGATCAACGTAGGAGCGGTGTATAGCCTGTTTCTGTTCTGCTGGAGCGGTGCCCCTGGTGGGAGGTACTGAATTGCGTAAAAATGTTGCAGCAGACATGTAGGTGGGCCGCAGGATTCACCATCCTAAGAGGAAGAATTCTACCAGACATTAAAATTACAGGACAATGGCCATAGTGTAAAGTCCCGTAAACGCAGACGTAACAATAAATCAATAATAGTATGAAGCATCTTTCCATTTTATGATGTCTCTCGTTCAATAATTTAGGCATTCACCAATATTGTGCGGCCAAGAAAACTCATTTGAAGCATAAAAATCTGTTTATCTTCTGAGAATGAGAGATTTAATTATTTTCGAATTAACGAAAATCCAGTTATTCAATTAAACTCTTGGTCATACAAATTACGGCAAATACTCCCATCTTTAGCCGTTCTGAAGTTGACTCCTGAATCACCAAGAATTTCCAAAATTCCACTCCAAGGAATGCCCAATCCACTGTTTTATGCTTGTACCACATGATTCCAGCTCTTACTTCCGCATCAAATAAGAGTGAGGAAAGGTGGAGGTGAAATAGAGTTGTTAGGTGGAATGTTGCGCGCGGTGTACGGTGGGGGGGGGAAGGGGCCGCGCCAACGAAGGCGGAGCGCGCGAGGGCCGAGGACGCGGCTGACGACGCGGTGGGATCGAGCGGGAGGCCAGAATGGGCGTCGCTCGCCTCGCGTGCTCGAGGGGGCACATTCTTCGCGACCCCCCGGCTCCTTCACCAAACGACTAGTGCACTCTCACCGCGACGGAGGAGCGGGCGGGGGGGGAGCAGCGCGGAGAACATGCCGTCGCATGTTATATGGCTGCCTGTAGCGCTCTGCGTAGACGCCCGCCCCGCGGCCCGGTCCCGCCTCCGCTCGGCAGGAAACCGCGCGTCGCGCCGCCTAGCCACGGGCGCTGTTCACTTGGAATCTCTGCCGCGGCGCCTGAAATCTGCGAAGAGAAGACACGACGCAGGCGCGGACGCGAAGGAACCAGCAAGACTTGATTGCATGTTTCGAACTGTATACGAGGTCGAAATAATTTGCGTTCATGTATCTTGAATAAAAAAAAACATGAATGGAAAACAAATGTTGGCTTTGCAATGTTTGAGGAAATGCATTTTCTGAACGAAGAAGGAATGTCATTGTATTCTGTAATTAGTTTTTGGAATGAATCCATAAATTTTTTGGAGAAAAAAAATCAAAGAGATTCCCACACATGAAAGAGAGATGAAATAATAATAATAATAAATATAATAATAATAATAAATATAATAACTAACATATGTAAGATGTATCTATCCATCAATCATACCATGTTTAATAATAAAAGACTGATAATTCAATGGAATGGTAATTAAACGATTATGAATGCCAGTTTTGAAAGAATGTCAGTCAATACGGGCCGTACATCACAGACTGCAAGCAGTATTTCCCATCTTCAGTTCATACATTAATACACTGACCATACAAATTTGTCCTTTGGTAGTCCTGCTCCTACTTGAAACACGCCACCATAGCGTCACTGTGGTCATGCCTGCAGTGGGCCGGCGGGAGTGCAGCCCGAATCTGTGCCGTGGCGCCGCCTCCAACAGCGCCGCCATCGCCCGGGCGGTCAGCTTGCGGTGCGCCTCTCCGCCGCGCTCTGCACTCGCTCCCGCCGGCCGCAACGCCCCATGCCGCGCCCTGCCAGCCGCTCGCATCCCTGCCGCGCCACTGGCCCGGCCGCGCCCCTGCCAATCGCCCCGCCTTGTGCTGCCGCATCGCTCCCGCGCGCAGGCGCCCGCTCCGCTTCGCCCCGGTCGTGTCGGCCGCCTCGCCGCCGCTCCGCCGCCGCTCGCTTGCGCTCGCCACCGCCTCCGCCTCCGCGCGCTCGCGCCGTTCCCGCCCGGTCGCGCCGCTCGCCCGCCGCCTCCGCCCGCCGCTCGCCGCGCCTCGCGCCTCCGCCCCGCCTCGCCAGCCCACGCTCAATATGTATGCAAAGTTGCCGGGGCATAAGGAAATTGGCCGCCCCGTGGGGCGCTTACGAGCGCGCGCGCGGGGGGGATGGCGGAGACGCGCCGCGCCGCCAGCCCTCGCCGCATCTACGGCGCGATTTAAGCTGCCGCGGGCGTGCGACGCGCTCGCTCGTCGCCGCCTCGCTAAGGAGGAGAGTTTTGCTGAGGGCCGGCTTTTGCGGCGCGGGGCGGCGGAGGGGTTAGGGAGATGAAGGAAGAGGTGAGAAAGTGAACGGGGAGATTTGACAAGATTTGTGCGGTTGAGTTGATGCAGAATTGGACGACTGAATTTCTGATTTCCAAAAGAAGCTTTTCAGATTAGTTTGAGGAAAAATGGATGCTGAAATCATTTTATGAATGATTTGTGTATGAGATAGAATTGGTAATAAGAAATGTAATAGTGTGAGCTGTGAATGCAAAGGATTAGTGGGGAAGGAAATATGGTAATAGATTGCTCACAATTGATTGGATGTTTCTTTTTCATCTATTATAAAATTTTTATTCTTCTTCCTATTTTTTTTACCTAGTTTATCATTTTCTTTTCTTAAAGTAGAAGTAGGTTATTTCTCTCTTTTCCTCCTTGTTTTTTTTCTTCCTACGTTTTCTTCTTCTTCGTTCTCTTCTTTAAGTATGTCTTCTACTGTATCTTACATTAGCCTTCAGTCAGCTTGACGTGGCATACTCTTACTATTCTTTTCACGAGGAGTAACTTCTGTCAATTTTTACCATGTTGACCATTGTAAAGATTGCCTCAAGAAAGGCGATAAATCTTTTGTTAATACACAATATCGCAACGATGTAATGGTGCTTTCTTATGTACAAAGACAGAAATGAGATAATGGAAACACGAAACTGCACGAAAAATTTTGTGAATCGTTTATTCAACTTGCATATTTTGTAGTTCAATTAATGTAATAATCAGGATTTAAAATTAGAATCAAAGGGTGAAAACAAATGCCATATTTCCCAGATACGATCGAAAGGTTCTTCTGCTTTAGTTGTTTCTATCTCCGGTGACGGACAGTTGAGTCGAGGCCCGGGCGTGCACTGGTGGAGTGAGGGCGGAGGAAACAGCAAACGGGCGGGCGGCGAGTAGAATTGCCGGGCGAGAGCGGGGCGGGATGGAACAGAGCAGAGATACGACAGCGACAGGCAGGAAGAGACGAGCAGTATGTGTGGGGATGGAGAATGGTTTTGAGTGAGTGATCTGTTGAACGGCGGGAATGGCCTGACAGGGAGGGACAGCGGGGTGGGAGGAGGCTGAAGCGGGACGAGGGAAGCGGGAACGAAGCGGGGGCGGGACGAGCGGGGCGGGGAGAGAAAAGCGCGGAGACGGAGTGGGACTGGGGGCGGATGGGACTGGGGGGAGTGGGTGGGATCTGGTGCGACTGGGGGAGTGGGCGGGACTGGGTGGACTGGGTGACCCTGGGGGAGTGGTGGGAGTGGGTGGGGAGTGGGTGGGAGTGGGTGGGAGTGGGTGGAGTGGGTGGGAGTGGGTGGAGTGGGTGGGAGTGGGTTGGGAGTGGGTGGGAGTGGGTGGGATGGGTGGGACTGGGTGGGACTGGTGTGGGATGGGTGGGACTGGCGGGACGGGGGACTGGCAGGTCAGATCTTGTCAGGGTCGAACGGGGCGAGGCAGGGGCGGAAAGGGTGACAGGGGGGCGGGGCGGACTGGCGGCAGCAAGGAGAGAAGGCGGCTGAGCGAGGGGGTAGAGGAATGTTCGAGTGCGCGTGTGGGAGGGAGGGAATGGGGGTGAGGGACGGAGCGAGGAGGGGCGGGACGGTGATGAGCCGGGGGCGCGGAAGATTGGAGCGGCGGGCGGAAATGGCTGCGGGGAAGTGAGCAGCGGCGGCGTGGTGGAGGACCTGCCGCCGCGCTCGCATTCCGCCCGTATCGCCGAGCGGAAGGACCCCCGCGCGCAGACAGGTTTTCTCCAGTCCTTCGAGCGCAGTGGGCAACCTCTCGTTCACTTCTTGGGTGAAATGAGTCGTTGTCCACGTCAATAATTTGTGGTAAACACAGCGACAGATTTTTATCGAGATTCTACTGTTTCTCATCCCTCATTCATCTCCGAACATCAAACCCTTCTCTGTAGTTATAAAAGGCTTAAGTAATAAGGTGTTGTAGAAGAATAAAATCATCTTTAGTTAAAGTTTTAAGTCAATTTTCTATCCTGATTATTAATTTTTTTTTCATTTTGACTGCCCCGGTTTAATTTCAGTCATTCCCAAATTTCATTATCACAAATTGTTTGTAACAAATCTGGTCAAATACACTTACAAGCTGTTTGGCGATTTGCGCATCACAATCAGAAGCGTCCGCACAACGATGAACGCGAACTGGACCTCTTTGGCGTAAGCTAATCAACAATCACCTGACCGCATGTGTAGCAAATCGAAGAATTTGAATTAGATTGTAAAAATAAAACTTGCCTAAATTCATGGTGAACAATACTTATTTATTTTGGTTTATCGGGTTCTGATAAATTGCAAATTAATTTGGAATATTAAGAAAGAAATAAAATTAGCTGGACATGAACACAGTATATTCATAATTTTGATTGCAACCACGCAGATAAAAATAACAGTGAGAGGGTTTTTAGAGAAAGATCTGAACATACTTCCAGATTGACTCTGCAGATGCTGTGACAGGATAGGTGAGAAAGAACGTGGTAGACCGACATTCCCGAGAGCGAACAAAATAACAGGCCCGCAGTTGTGGCTCGGCGGAGTACAGCGGTGATAGCGAACCCAGCTCCGGACTTCCCCCGGCCAGGGATAGAGGCGGGGCGGCGGGAAGCAAGCAGCGGGCCAGCGAGGAAAGAAACATCCTCCCGACCTTAATTCCAGCGGGCCCTCGGGAACTTCTTTAGCAGATTTACGCACGCGCGCGCCACGCTCGCCCCGTCGCCACCGCCTCCCTCTGTACTCCCCCTCCGCCAAGCAGCCGCTGCGATTGTGGGCCGGAAGGGCGTGTTGGCGCGCGGGCGGGCGTGCATAAACGGTCGCTACCGTCGCGCGGGCAGAGGGGCGGGGCGCGGGCGTTGAGTGGGGACGGAAAGAGCTGCTGGCGAGGCGGGGGTGGAGGCGGAGTGTGGGGGTGGCGAGGCGGGGCGCGGGCGGGTGCGGGGGGGGGTGGGTTGGCGGAGGGATGCGGGCGCATGGGGGTGTGCGGCGGGTGTGCGGCGGGTTGTGCCGGCGGGTAGATGCGGGCGCACGGGTGGTGCGCGGGCGTGGCGGCGGTCGTGCGGGGGTGGTGCGGGTTGCGTGCGCGGCGGGGTGGGCGGGTGTCGGCGGTGTGGTTGCGGCGGTGTGCGGCGGGTGGTCGTTGGGGGTGTGCGGCGGGTGTGCGACGGGGTGCGGCGTGCGTGCGGTGGTGCGGCGGGTGTTGCGGCGGGTGGTGCGGCGGGTGTGCGGCGGGGTGCGTGTGCGGACGGGGGTACCGCGGGGGGGCGCTGGCGGTGCGGGGCATAGTTAGCACGAAGGAGGACAATCTGGGCGCGAGCGGGCGAGGTGGGGCGGAGTGTGACGGCGTGGTCCAGGCGGTGCGGGCGGGCGTGCGGGGTGGGAGGCAGCCGTGTGGAGGGCGCGGTGAGGGCGGAGCGGCGGGCGGCGCGTGAGTGAGCGGATGGGCGATTTGGCGCGGGCGGAGGGCGGAGGGCGAGGGCGGAGGCGGAGGCGGAGCGCGGAGGGCGGAGGCGAGGAGGGCGGAGGCGGAAGGCGAGAGGGCGAGCGGAGGCGGAGCGGCGGAGGGGAGGGCGGAGGGCGAAGCGCGGAGGGGGAGCGCGTGCGGGGGCGGGGCGCCGGTGTGTGTCCCGATGCGGCCGCTCGCCCTCGGAATGGGCGCTGTGCGGGGCGACAGCCGCAGCGGACGCTGTTCTGCGGGCTGTCCCAGCGGAGCGCCGCGCCGTGAGGCTGGCGCCGCCGGTGCTTTCGCTGCAAAGGGCTCTACAGCTCTTTATTTCACGGCCCGGGGCTTCTGTATGGAAATCCTCGGGTCAAGGTCGTTCTTGTTCAACGTGAGCGGAATTAAAGCTTATTGGGCGAAGAGGTAATGCTAATTTAACCTAGCGACTGAAAGTGTGGGTTAAGCGACATACTTATTCTTAAGTAATGATCCAAAGGAATATAATGAGATGGTTATATCTCGTTCTTTACAACCCAATCTGTGCATATGTTACGAAATGGTATAAAAACTTTGATTTGTACACATAACCGGAATCTCTGATTGCAAAATTCCGTTAATATCCCCATTTCACGGTGGAATATTTAACTAAATTTGTACCACATCCCATTCCCTGGCAGCTAGTCACATTGTATTAAATCCGTCTATATGCGATTAAAAAGGAATAAATATTGTAATTACATCACCAGTAGCTTTCCCCCTCCAAGTTGCGTTAATCGAAACAAATTATGTGTATAAATACAAATAATCATAGTTAAAGAATGTTAACCCGTTTGTTATAATTATAAAAAATATTTCTAGGTAAGTCGACATTTTCCTATCTATTTTGCATTATTATTATTATTATTATTATTATTATTATTATTATTATTATTATTATTATTATTAGACATACTAAACAAAAATATAGTGTGAACTTTTTAGTACTGCAAGTGCCCAATATAAGCAAAAAACATGAAGAATTTTTCATACTTTTTCATGACTGACAACAAATGTGTCTCCTACATAAAAAAAATCTCTCTTGCGGTAACAAATTTATATTTTTTATTTGCTTAATCCAAAAACATTAGTACACATGTACGACTGGAGGATTTATCATCGAAATAATCCCTTTACCCCAACCACAGTAATTTAATAAACGACTAACAATCGATCAATTAACCGTAGTGAGACCGTAAATACCACAATACACGACCCACTTTGTAACGAAATATATATTGTCTACCCACACTCGTGCGTATATACTCACAAAATAAAAGCTCCTTGCCGTATAAATGTACTAATGTGACTTCAACTTTGGAAAGAACCGGCATAATAAAGCGGCCTGGGTTCTGAACCATAAAGTTGTAATGAAATCGTGTCATTGCGTCTCTGCGATAAATAATCAAAAATTGCCCGTGCAGCGCTTAATTGAATAGCGGGGGAGTAATGAGCGTGTGGGCGAGGGCGTGAGCGGCCGAGGGGGTGGGCTGTTGAAGGGTGGGCGGTTTAGTGGACGTGTGTATGTAAATGTGTGTGTGTGTGTTTGGGAGGATGGGTAGGAGGGCGGGAGAGCAAGCGGGCGAGCGAGTGAGCAAGCAAGCAAGCAAGCAAGCAAGCGGGCGGGCGGGCGAGCGAGCGAGCGAGCGAGCAAGCGAGCGAGTAAGCGGGCGAGCGAGCGAGCAAGCGGGTGAGCGAGCGAGCAAGCGGGCGAGCGAGCGAGCAAGCGGGCGAGCGAGCGTGCGAGCAAGCGGGTGAGCGAGCAAGCGGGCGCAAGAGAACCGAGTGAAGACGGCACGGGCAATAGCAATGGGGCGTGAAAAGACGCAGTAGGCGGGTGCGGTCGGTGGTGGTTTCAAGCGAACATAACTTGTTTCTACAATGGTTTATAAACTTAACTCTTAGTTACAGGTTTTTTAAGTAAAACTTTCTACTGGTTGGGCACTTTTTTTTTCATTTTTATGTCCGGTTTATGTCAGTCACTTCCAACATTCAATATACAAAACTTGTTTAGAATAGTGGGAAAGTTAGAGTTCAACTAATAATAAGTAAAAATTATAACATAAATGTTAAAATTAAAAATAAACAATCATTTTTCACGGTGCAATCTTTTCCTGATAATTCTGTGTACATTTAAAGGGGTGAAAACCATACAACCATAAGTGACATTTTATAAAGTCTCAAAAAAAACACGTTTATATTAGTCTATATTTCAGTGCAAATGTAATTTTGTGCTTTCGATGAACAATTGAAATGTCGTGGTTTTAATGATGATCCGAAGCACCACGATTTTACAGTGATTTTGAATTAAATAAACATTTTTCCGAAATTATAAAATGTTACTTAGACCGTTCTGGTTTTCACCCATTCATTTAACGTCTATTTCTTTCGTGAGAGGAGTTCTAAGGTATTTTTTTAAACTATTTGTCAATCGCAAAATGAAGGCTTGATCCCTTGGGCGTTGTTCCTTATAATGAAACAATGAATATTTGCGGCAATTATATCTTCATTTCAGCAATTACATTTACTGGAAATATTTGTAGTACAAAAGTCAAGTTCTTTTCGATACATATTAAGATGTTTAGTATTTATCTTGGAAGATAAGTGCAATTTGTGATTACCAATGACTCGTCCATTGATTTTTTTGCATTCATTGATTGATCCACTTTTATATTTCATGTTTTTATTTTGTAGTTATATTTTTGCTACGTTGGTCTTGCACACCATTGCGGACGCCATTTATGGGGTTAGAACGGAGCGTGGAGGAGCAGGTGACGTGGTAGAGAGGATGAGAGAGCTGTGGTTGGTCGGGGAGGGGCTGAGTGGGTGAGCGGGCGAGCGGGCGACCGCCTAGACGGGCGAGGTAATCCGCAGACTCAGAGCCAAACCCAGAGATTTGGCAGCGCTCCGCTCGAGGCCTGGCAGCGGCGCGGCGCGGCGCGGCGGGAGCGAGGTGGAGCGAGCGGGCTCCGTATAATGCTCTCACGATTACAGAGAGGATAGCGCTCCTCGCGCCACCGTCCCCACGCCTTGCGCAGCTGGCCCCGTTCGACGCCCCCCCTCCCCCTCCACCCCCACCCGTTCCATTGTGCTCACACATTCTTTCATCCACTCCGCGCGCCTCGCCGCTTCTCTTTCTCGCACTTCCCCCGCGGTCATCTCACCTAAGCTCTACGCCGCGCTCTTCGGACACACAATCGCCTTCGCAACTTAAAACGCACTCTGTCATTTTTTGATTTATATCCTTTCCAGAATGGATGTTGCTCCGTCGATGTGAATGGCATAGGTATTCACCTTTATTATTAACACCTCTACACCACGACAGTCAGTCACTACAACCTCTTCGTCATTCATCACTTAACGCACTTTTAATATTTGCGCGGACCTCTTGGCTTTGCAGCTCGCTTT
>BOPP01000104.1:3521665-3532192 GCA_017312745.1 Gryllus bimaculatus
CCCCGCTGCCGCCCGCCCCGCCGGCGATGGAGGCAGCTCTTGTTTATTCAATCGCTTCCAAGGAACGCTCGGATGATAGCCATTACGCCCTGCATAACAGGATAGGAGCTCTGTAGCCACGACGCGCGAGAGCGGCGTTCACGGCCGCCGAGTGTCATCAGGCTGCAATTTCGCTTAAGGAGAGAAGGAGAAAGTGAAAAATGTGTAAGATATATAAGAAAAAAATATTAAAAAACTTGAAATAAGTTGGCACCAATAGTAGGAAGGAAAAATCTTAGATCCACTGACATGTAAGACATCTTTCTGCGTACGGTTCACTGCTTGTTATTGCTCTCATGTTCCTTTGATCCTTATACACACATGAACAACTGTAAACAGTTTATTCCACCGATTGGCAGGGTATTTTGATGAATGCAGATAGAACTGAGATATCACACACTGCTTTGATGTTTCTATCGAAACCTCACTGATATAATGCAGATGAAATCGTAAATTAAAAACCATCGGGGCAGGAACGTCTTCCACATTGCTGAGAGGACGCCAGGAGATAGAAAGTATAAACTTATTAAAAATGTCTGCAAATTAGTAGTTCAAAAAGCAATGACAACTTTACTTCGATATGTGCTTAGCAAAGTTCCTAAATTACATTTTCTTCAATCACTCAAAATACGATCATATTCTTTAAAATAATTAAAGATTCAATTTATCACATAAACAGTTTTAGAAAAACAGATCAATATCATTGTTTACATTCCTTTCGACCGAAAATCATTTTTCACGAGTAATAATGTGAAACAACACAGCCAATTACTTTGTTTTAGTTTCAAAATTTCTTGAAAGGTTGAAACATTATGAAAATATAATCTAAGTGCTTGAAAACTTGTAGAAAACGGAATTGATGAAAGACCCCACAGACAATAGTGTTTTTATTTCTTCTTAGAAAAGAAAACACCCACTTCCTACCCTGCAGCGTTCTGAACCGAGATGGTCGGGGCGTGCGCAACAACCTTCTCGCTTGAGAAAGCGCGGTTCCAATCGACTGAGCAAAATGGGGCATAAGATTGGTCAGCGAAGAGAGGAATCGAGCGCTGCACCTCCAAAACAGAAGATAAGTGCAGCGACCGTGCTTATTCCATGGTCAGCGGGTCAGAGAAACCATCGCTGAAAAACCGCACAAAGAAAGTACGAAGTCGTGCGACGACGCTCTGGAGATACATACGTCGATTGCCCCAAATGGAAGCGAGTGATCCTCGAAGTGCTTCGTCCGATGTATCAACAGGAGTCTTCGCTGCAGGAGGGACCGAACATCAGGGCGGCTGGCGCGCGTCCAAGAAAACCTCGGCAGAGTCGCGCGACCGATTTTCATGAAGAGCAGCGCGCGTCCTTGCCAGTTTTCGAACAAAATGAAGATGAGAGTGTCGCTGGAGAAAGTTTTGTAATAAAGCTCCTACATTAATTTCCCATGCGGCGTCTGCATGCGAGGTCCAAGGAGGGACGTACTTCTGTAACGTGTGTGCTTCTAAAACCTTCTTTACCCTGCTTTGCTTGCAGTGATGTGTAAAACCAGTGTCACTGTGCAGCCTTCTATAATAGAAACATATTTTATGTCCTTTCTTATAAAATAAATCATTATAAATTTATTAATTAAAATAACACATTTATTTTTATCACAAAATGCTTAAACACGTCAAATGTGTACAGCAATATACTCTGAATGCACGATTTTTATAGAGGTTATGGAGCATTGTCACATCTTTTTCAAACAACTTCCAATACAAATTGAGTTATTTATATTTATCTCTCAACATATTTTAGAAAGACAACGTTTTTTTTGTGTGTTATTGCTGGAAAACTCCTATTTGCGCCTAATGGCGATATGGTGTGACACGGAATTGAAATTCAAATGAAAATTTGTAGCTCTCAAAAAAACAAGAAAAATTTAACTTCGAAGAATTGTACTTGTAAACATCTGATTGTGTTTAGTATTCAAGTTTAATTCACAAATACGAGAACATTATACCGTTTCTGATACTTTTATCACACAATACCTCTAAAATAATGTTCTTATAATGTAATGCAATATCGGGAAATAAAAGTAATTTACGTATACTTCAGTTTAATGCAAAACACAAAAATAACCTGTACTTCAAAAAGGAAAGCACAGAAGAGATTTTGAACAGAACTAAATGGGACCGCAAGAGCTCCAGAAGTGGCTGCATGGGGGGTGCGAGCTCAATTTGAATTAATTCCCGCAAGTTATGATGCATTAGACTCTTAATATTCGCGAAACTCGCGCTCGGTACCTGCGGCCACGTTATCACTTGCGCCCGCACAAAGGTGCGGCGGCGGCGGCGCGAGCCACGGCGCCGAAAGTTGGGCAACTTTTTCTCCTTCTTCCTCCTCCTCCTCCGCCCGGCTTCCTCCCGCGGGAGAGCCGACCAACTTCTCCGAACGGCGCCGCGTTCGGGAGCAGGCGGCGGCGGCGGAGGGCGTGGCAAGCAGAAGACGGGAGCAGGAAGAGAGGCAACGAAGGAAACGAGGGCAAGGTACGGAACAGGGAGTTTTTAAATCAATTACACCAAGAGAATGATGATTGGTGGAGAAATAAATATAATTATATACGGTTTCTGGGAAGAAGTTGATAAGAGCAGAGTTAGCAGATTTTCTAAATGACAGATGGGAATTCATAAATTAAAAAAAAACTGATTCGATGGTCGAACAGAAAGTAATTAATGTAGAGTGAAAACACACAGCAAAGCGCAAATCATTGGGTGGTGTTTGGATTGTCACAAAAGAGAAAATAAAGATTGTATCCTTCCCGATACGCCACACACAGTTTGTGCTGATTTCAGACAAAAAACAAGCCAAATCAAGATCCAGTTCCGCTAATAGGAGAGAAACAAGAGTGTCTGCGCGTTACATGTGTGGTTGTCGGAGCTATCTCGAAGAAGAGAGGACAGCGGCGAGGCCGCACGACGCAGAGCGGAAGAGAGCGCGCGGCGCCGCGGGCAGCGGCGAAGGCAGAAGGCAGAAGGCAGAAGCAGGGCGCGGCCCGCACGCATCCCTTCTATGGGGGCGGGGGCGGAGGGGAAGGGAGCGTTGCGCCGTTTAGGGCGCGCGTTGAATGGAAAGAAAGCGCTTTCACGAGCGGGCAGGGCCGCCGCCGCCCCGCTTTCGTTGCGCGAAACCACCGCCGCCGCCGCGAAAAGGAGCCCTGGGCCTTTTTTCATATATATTTAAAGACCTCTCCCCCTAGATGAGGAGCGGCGCGGGCTGCATGTGGCGAAGACCGAGCGCGCACCGAGATTGCGCGCCGCACGGAGCCTTTCTTTGCGCGATTCTACGGAGAAAGATTCGGGCGGGGGCGGGCGCGGGGGCGGAATCTCAAGTTAGCGGAAGCTTTTTGCGGGCCAGGCTTAAGCGCGTAGAGACAAAAGATGCCATTGTGCCCCAGCGTAAGTCTTCTTCAGCCAACTTTTAATGTATTTACGACCGCAATTCTGTGCTTTATTAAATTTCCTCGGCTGCATAGAGCACGTAACATTTCTAACACATTATTAAATACTGTATTTTACTTGCCATACATGCAGCACAACTGGACAATGATAGACGAATAAAAGAAAGTTATCACGAGGGAAAATATGATTTACCAGTTGAATGCATAAAGTTAATATTTCAGAGTGAACTCTGGTGGTAAAAATATCCTTATATTAAAACTCATTTCTAAAATAATAGTAACAAAGAATCGGTCGAAACCTGTCGGTTTCATGTCCGAAGGTTATTCACCTTTAGAGATAGTTCAGAGGAATAGCATTTAAAATTAATTGCCGTGAAATATTCGTACATGTTATCTCTAACAACCTTCCCGGAACAAAACAACTACTAAACAATGTCAAACATGTACTTGAATACATCTTATAAAACGAGCAGTGGATAATATTTCTAAATGATTTTTCATGCGGAGTATGTTGAAGGGATCCAATGTAGCTCAACGTAAGTAATCTGATAAGAACCAGTATTCTGACGCAGGAGCGCAGTTGAAATAAAAGAATCGGGGCCATGCAATTTCCCACCAAACAATAATTACCCCTTCATGTATCTCGGACACACGCCGCTGAGCACAAACGCCCTCCGATAAGCGGCGGCGGCGCCCGACGCCAGCGCCCGCAGTGGGCCGAAATGGCAAAGAGGCTCTCACAATGCCGCCGATACACAAGAAATACTCACCGTGTCCAAAACCCGTGAAATCAAGTTGAAAGTTCTGTTCAAAATTTGTCTATTTAATATCTTTGGAAAGAGAAATTAAACCCGCGATATTTTTAACACACTTGAACATTGTAATATTGATTTTAAGAAATAATCGAGTCTGAGGGGGAATTTTTCACGCATATTTTTACTGTTCAGAAATCTAGTTAAAAACTCAAATAATCTATAATTTCGTAATCTGGGATTTCAACGATTTCACTAGTCAAAAGAATAGAAAAACTTGGCTTGTAAATACAAATAATTCATAAACTTAACGAATAGTACTTACAATAAGTCTTAGTAAGCTTCACTTGTGTACAGACGACATTTTCCGTGACTTCTAAAATGAATTTTCATAAGAATTTTGATCAGAAACAAAACTGTGAGTAATGGGCAAGCAAAATAAAACAACAAAAATAATGTAATAATTCTAAAGGATTTCGTAAATTTTCAGTTTGTTTTTATGATAAGCAATGTTTACATAAAAGTTTGTAGTAATACTTAAACGCCATTGAAATGATTACACCTATTTTTCACTGTTCTCTTCTACGTAATCTCGTGAAGAAATATATTAGTTTTTAATGGATTCGTAAGACAATTTATATCATTCCCTTTCTCTTGTAAAAAGACTGTATTTGTAAATTACCCCGTGTAATGACTTATAATAGTAATTATACTGATGTCATCCCAGTTTATATAAAAAACATTGTAAATTAATACGTTTTATTGACTTCATTAATGTTGTCTATAAATATTAAGCTTTTCATTATGAAGTATAATACAATGCGGATAATACATTTAAATAACAACCACATTTTACAGTTTTTCGCCGTTGCTCATAAATTCACAGGAAGTTCGTCATTTTTCCTTTTTCGTTTTGAGAATGGGTTGACAAAGGGAAAATAATTGGGAATCGAAAGTGAAGGCAAAGCGCATGGGCGAATGAGTGAAGGAGCAGCTCCCGTAAGGGCGTGCGGGTGTCGCCGAGTCATGGCCCCTCTTACACTGGCATAATCGGTTACCACAGAAACAAATATGCGTCTAATTGGAACTATTTAATTGCTCATTAATAACGTAAAAATATTGCTTTGCTCTTCAGATTTTGCGCAATTAATGTTCAACTGACGGAAGATGAAGCTGTCACCACCACAATCGGTTACCACAAAACACATATGCCATCTTGTAATTGTTAATTAGTTTAATTACACTTTAAACTTCCGAGAATTAAGTCTTCGATGTTAACTACTCGGAAGTTGCAAGGGCAATTAAATTAATTTTTGATCAATTATTGAGCAATTAAATCGTTCTACAAGGTGACATATTTGTTTTGTGGTGACTAGTGCCGCATAAGTGATGCGCCCGGTGGCCGTGCAGCGTTGCGCCGATGCTCGCATCGTTCGTGGGACGGGCCGCTGCCGCCGCCGCCGTCGAGAAGCCACAGGCGCATTGCGTGCGGACCGACGCGGCGGCGTGAGGGCGGGCGGTGGAGGGGCGGCGGGGCGTGGCGGGGCGGGGATCAACTCGGCGGGGGCCTTGACCCCCGCTGCGGCTGCAGGGGCCAGCACCAAGAGACGCGGGAAGCGGAAGGGTCAGGAACGACTACTCTGCGATCGGAAGAGAGAAAGGGAGGGGCTATGAGAATGCACGGCGGGTCGCTGAACTGGGTGAGGGTGATTGATTGCGGAAACAGAATGAAGCTCATAGCGAGGAAATAATGTGTGAGAAGAGGGCAGAACAGACATAAAGCGAAGTGGCATGTTGAGTCAGGGAGGAGACTGGATGATTTACCAATCACACAGGATTAGAGACGAAGGAAAAAGGAAAGAGCAACAGCGAGACGACAGAGTGATGAAGAAGCCATAAGTCGAAGTGGAAGGAAGTGGGGGACTGGGCCCGAGTGGGAGAGCAAGGAGAAGAACATGGCTCTAAGAGGCGGGCAGGGCGGAGAGCGAGGGAGCCGGGAGCCGGGGCGGGTGAGGAGGGCGGGGGGCTCGGGCATCCAGCTCACGTGCGGCGCCTGGCGGCAGGCCAGTCAATGGACCGATTACGACCGCCGCTCCCCCACCTGCGGACCGCGCCGGGGTTCCGAGCGGAGCCCACGCACGTCCACGCGGCGCGTGGGAGAGGCAACCGTACGCGGCCGCCCATCGCCACTTGGCAGGACGACTGCGAGAACGGATGACGTCACCACGGGCACCGGGTGAAGGAACTCCAAGAGTGTGGCAATGGAATTAAAATTGTTAAAAGGCGACATTCACACACGAACGCAAATCAACAGCAATGGGAATGATGATACGAATTTCCATCGCTGGTGGTACGATTGAAAGGCAGAACTCATGATGGCACCTTGAGGAAAGCGAAGCATTATGTAGATTACGACATGAGTAGCAGATTAAGTAAGGCGAGACAGGGATATTTGATTAGGCGAAAGAACCTCACAAAAGGAAATTGACGGGTAAGACAGACAAAGATAGAGCAAATGAATAAACGAAGTCCCATGTAAAAGGATAATAAAAGTGGAGAAAACTAAGAAGAGAAAATCGACATTTAATTAATTCTCGATTCCTGAAATTAATTCAAAAACCTTAAATTCAATACCTTAATCTTGAATAACTAATGTAAAATGTTTCTTTAAAAATGTGTTCAACTGAAATAAACACCCCACAAAATAGTTAGTAATATCGTTAAATCTGCCTACGCAGATTCCTTTCAAAATAAAAATAAAAATTTGTTTGAAAACGTTAAGTTTGTTTTTGGTTTGTACGAATGGAGTAAACATACACAGAATTTAATTAAATGTCTACTTTTATCTTTTGATCATATGTTATAGAACATGAAATAGCGTGAATGCTTGTTTTGTGCTCTATTTCCTTTCTTAAACTTTTATACAAATCAGAAGTTTACCCCATCTGATGTCACCCACAAACGCACCTCCATTTTCCCAAAGAGGCAAACGAATCCGGCAAGTGGCCGTCAGCCGCGAAAGACACCGCGTGCGGCTCGCAGAGGAGCGCGGCGAGCGAGGGCCTGTATTTCGCGCGCGCGTGGCTCGGTGGGCAGTTCCGGCGCCGCGGGCGGCCGGCGCGCGCGGGCCGAACGATCCGCCTGGATTTGGCCGCAGCCGGGGCCGCGGCCGCGGCCGGGGTCGGGTCAACGGGAAACTTGGCGTTTTATGGACTGCGGGCGCGCCCTACAGAGGTTTTTTTTTCTAAATCGGAGAAGAGGAGGAAGCGGCCGGAGGATATCGGTGCAGGCAGGGCGCGCGCGCGCTCCCACACCGCCGCTCAGCCCCCGCAGCCAGCGCCTCGCCCGACCAGCTGGCCGCGCGGCCGCGGATAAAAGCCGCCCGAGACATTACGCTCCCCGCTTTGAAATATTCCTCTGCGCTTTACATACTCATCTTGCACGGAGTGCGCAAAAAAGGAGACGTTCCCTTTACTGTATATTCCCATGGAAATACATATTTCAAGTTTCGTATTATTCCTTGATTTTTTTCAAGTTTGTTTCCTTTATATATTTTTATTTTCCTACCTCTAAACCTTTTTAGACCGGACAATTGAAGTTTAAAATTCATTGTTGATTGTATGCTAAGATGTTATTCAACTTCACTTGATATCTCTATTCTGACAGTATGTATTTTAACAATAACTGACAAATAAATATCCAAATCAAAGTGGAAGTGTCAATCACCACCACCCTCCTGAACGCAACCCGCATGTCAGACACGCTCTCAGCAAGTCTCTGAACAGCACAAGCCCTTCAACAAATTCTGCCGAAAATAAAGTAGCTTTGTACCTGTAAGTCATAGATTGTGATACTGAAAACCAATAGTTTTTCATACGTAGTTGTGAAGTACAAATTTTAGAAATGTTGGTTCCTTTTTCAACGCTCTTACGTTGCTGATTTATATACTTTTTCCCTCTCCAGCTACTTCTGAGCATTTGAGTATACAACTGTGACCATAGATACTTTGGTCGGCATGGCATATGTCGTGGGTCGTAACGCTAAAAAGGTAACCACGATGTAGGCGAAAAAGCAACGAATGTCGTTATCTTCGATATGAAGCATTTTTGTGATCGTGTGGCCATTCATTATTTCATTCAATTAAGATATCTTGATTAGTGTGTTACTGATACTGTGTCGACACACTAAACCTCTTAGTAAAATTCTAAATAGTATAAGTTCATTTCCTTTTTCCCTTCCTTTATTTTTTCCAAACATGTCCTTCCTTTCAGTGTATGAAACCCTTATCTCCATCCAAGAATTAACGTCATACCCCATGACAACAGTTTTAAAATTAATTTTGCTGCCTAAAATTTATCGCATTCACTTTTATTCCTAAGAATTAATGAATTACTAATGCAACACAGTTATTAGAATTATCCTACAGAGTCAAGCATAGTAATATTTAATTGTCATTAAAGTTATCTACCTTCACTTTCACACTCATATAGCACAATACTACGTCATTTTATTTAACGTAGGTAGCCTGCTGTGGTTTATAAAATACATACAATTATTCTTTATTATATGTCATTTATTAATTAATTTTATTCACAACGTTTTGGGTTTTTCGTTCTTCCGTTTTTCTCATCAACAGCATTAGTATCATCTCACAAGAAACCATGAAATTTTCAAAAATAGTATACATAAATCGAATAGTTAAACATGATAGAATCGACATATATGACAAATTAAGACAATAAAATGTAATTACTATTTTAGCTTACAACTGATGATGGGAGAAAGGAATTTCCCGAAACGTTGTGAATAAAATGAATTAATGAATGACAAATAAAATAATAATGGTGTTTATTTTATAAACCACAGTAAGCCACCTTCATTAAATAACAGAACTATATATTGTACGACATTACATATTAACTTTATGTAAATTGATAATAATGGGAAATGAAGATTCTCTCGTGTTCACTTGGCCAGAAAAATTAAAAAATGCCGCCACTGCATCAATCTTCATTGACTGGTTGATCGCGGAGGCTCAGTCGATCGTTGACAGCCACAATATAAATTTTATTAAACGACTGGAAAAATGCGGAATGGAATTGGTTTTCGGTAATCAATAGCAAATATTTTATAACGACGGAAATTACTTGAAATATCCCTGATTCAAAAAATGAATTTTCCTTTGGTTTAATTTTCTATTTTCTCTTTCTAGTGTTTAGAGTAAACAACCATAAAACTCGAAACTGTCATTTACGAACTGTAATTTTTTAAATTATCTGATAGGAAACGCAATGACAAAATTGTGGAAAAAATATTTAGATTTTTATTACATCATTTACTTCATGCAGATAAGTTGTGTTGATTTATTTTCTGTTCGATTTGCTTAATTTCATTCTATATCTGCTAGCAATTTCATTTGCGATTCTACTCGTAATAATAGTTGGATTTCTGGGTTAACGAAACAAATTGAAACTCTTTTAAAATACAATATATAAAACTTCCAAAATTTTGTGAAAATTTGTCAATATTATTTGTCACAGCAATATTTCCATAACGTATCAATAAAAATAATATCAACGGAATTAGCTTTTAAGATAACACTGAGATAAAGCTTGTAAGATAAGATAACACATAATTCATTGTAGACATAGTACATTTAATTTTCGAGAAAGAACACTTCATTCAATACAGGATTAGCTATTAATCATTACCTGACAATTCCTATGTACACGGAAAACATTTCCAACTAAAATCATGCTCTCTGCGAATATCAATATCATTTGGAATACCTAATGAAGCAGAAATGCAATAACCGGGAAAGCTGAAGATATTCAAAAAAACCTTTCTGAACACAAAGTAAGTGATAAATTAATAATGTGAAATAATCAAACCACTAATGACATCAATTCAGTGGTACTAGCAGAAATCCTGTGGTAACACATAAGAAACGAATAATGTGAAACAATGAAACCACAAATGAAATGAGTGCGTAATAGTGCGGGGCGTTCATTAAAGGCGAAAATGCGTTGACAGGTGGCGCAGAGGAAGCCCCGCCGTCCTTGGGATTCAGAACGGGCTTCGCGCTGCGCCAGCGCCAAAAAGGCCCCTCGTTCCGCCCCTCCTCCCCTCCCCTCCTCTTTCTTCTTCTTCCTCCTCCACCTCCTGCTGCTGCTCGAAGCCACAGCGCGTGATTCCGACGTCGGCGGCGACGGCGGGGGCGGCGGCGACGACGACGTTTCGGGGGCGCGGCTGGCTGGCATTCCCGTGGCGACGTTCCCGGGCGCGGGGGCGGTGACGGGTCGGGGCGCTGGCGTGGCG
>BOPP01000104.1:3540455-3553826 GCA_017312745.1 Gryllus bimaculatus
GCCGCCACACGTTTAAAAAATGTAAAACTAGTTTAACAAATATATTTCAATACCAAATATTTTGAAAAACAACGTTGAACAACGGCTCTGGGGCAAACATTTACAACTTCCCTTTGTCTCGTTTTGAGAGTTATCCCTCAATAATCTAGTTTGTCAGTTAAATAATTTGCCATAAAATTTGACATATTGTATCACAATAAAAAACACCGGAAAAAAGGAGAAGAAATGGAGACCCAAAGAAGCAGAATGTCAAAATTAAATATGATATAATATACGCATTAAAAAAGTTAAGGAAAATTAATATTCACATTATCAGTAATAATTACCATTCATCCTTATAAAAAATGAAAGCAGAATTAAATTTTCTAAATATTTTTGGTTATTTTCATTTTCATTCCATTAAGACTATTGTAACATATTCATGTCCAATTGTAATGACTTACGAGTAGTTTGTTAAGTTTAATCAAAGTAGGAATTCAATCCTATTTAACTGATTATTACAAGAATCAATTACCGATGCGAATTAGTGGTAAAATATAAACATTTTTAAAAGACCGAAAAGCTGTTAATAGATGTAGAATCATTTTAAATTATAAAAACTGTAGTGCTAATTGAACATTTTCTTATTATTTCTATGTCAGATATTTGTGAATTTGAAACGAAATTTACTAAATTTATGATTGAAAATTTAAACTTGTTCAATATAACATTAATTTATAACACAATATTTTCTTTATTTATTTTTTATTTTTAATGTTTTGAAAATTAACGTAATGCTGTTATTAACAAAGATCCATTGTTTAAATCTTAATCTACCTGCAATAATTAAATACTTTCTCATCTTCATGATGACTTGCGAGGCAATTCTAGCTCTATGTCTCCTTTTTCATCTTTCCACCTCTCCCCATGAGACACCACGTGCAACACGCGCCCGAGCAGAAGTGAGCGGCGGTGGAACGGTGTTGAAAGCGAGATGTGATCCGCAAGACGCTCCGTCGCACGCCGCCGCTCTCGTCCCGCCTCACCCCAAGGCACAACCGCCAATAAACTCCGCGTACGGCCATCAACCCGCGGCAGCAGGCGCCGGCGTCGGCTTTTTACTTCCGCTGCGGGCGATCCGCCTTCGGCCGAAGCCGCGGGAACGGACGCGGGGCGGCGCGGGGCGGGGCGCCGAGCGGGCGGCGGGGCGGCGCGGGCGAGGGGGCGGGGCGAGGGCGCGGACGGGACGGGCGACGGGCGGGGTGCGGGGTGCGGGCAGGCGGCGGGTCGGGTGCGGGCAGGCGCGCGTGCAGGGCGCGCCGCGGCGGGCGGGAGTTGGAGCGTGAGAACGACGAGCGGGGAACGGAGGCGGAGCGTGGGAACCGACGGAGCGGGGAACGGGAGCGGACGTGAAAGGAGCGGAGCAGGACGGAGCGGAGCGGGAAACGGAGCGGAGCGGGGAAACGAAGCGGAGCGGGGAACGGAGCGGAGCGGGAAACGGAAAGCGAGCGGGAACGAGCGGGCGGAACGGAGCGGACGGGGACGGAGCGGAGCGCGCAAATCGGGCACAGGCGAGGCAGTGAGCGCATTAAGCGAGGGCGGGCGCCTGGCAGGGCCGGGGGCAGACGCGAGGCGGTCACACCGGGAACCAGTGTGGGGAGAGAGAGGACAGACCAGTGGGGATGGGACATTGGAGCAAGGCAGAGGCGCATGGATGAAGCGGCTCGGGGTGGGGGGAGGCAGGCAGAATCCTGCGAGTGCGGATGCCGAGGTGGAGCGGGATGAGCTGGCAGAAGGGGGCGGGGCGATCTCCCACGGAGCGGCAGAGCCGCGTAGGAGGGCGGAGCGGAGGAGCCGTGGGCGGCAGGGGAAGAGGGCAGGAGGCGGAGGCCTGAGACGGAGATGCGCCGAGCCGCGCCGCCGGAGAAAGCGATTCGTCTTCCGAACCGCACCGTAAATGAAAGCGGAAACAGTTAATAACGATAGATCGGCTCCGGTTGCGTGATTTTTCTTCGCCATTATCATCATTTATTGATGATGTATGACGCTACATAACACTCGCGTTGTCTCGCTCTCAGTTCTTTCAATTTGAAGAAAGCCTTTACGTTTGCGTGCCGACAGACGACAGTGCTTGCAAATCAGCACAACTTCTTGGGACTGACAGTTTACAAGGAGATCGCACACGGCTGAAGATTTTCTTCAAATTAAAAACTTGTCTGGAAAACAAAGTAGTTCGTTTCATTTTACACCACTAAAATATTACTATAATATCTAGCATTCTCCCGAAAGATTACCGGTTAAAACTTCATATAGTTTTTATTTATTTCCATACTGACTACTCTCATGGTATAGAAAATGTATTGCTATTGAGAAAAAAGGCGATTTTTTCCCCGGAAAAAATATATTGCCCAGTAGGTCCCTGATACCAAAACTGTGAGTTATTCTTCATCCCATATGTTGTAAATAACTTCCTATATCACATTGTGTAGTGAGAATCTTCATTGTTGAAAACGGGAAATTAGTTTACGGCAAAATACGGCAACGTACATTACCGTTGCAAATAATGTCAGAAAGTTTATGCTGTTATAGCCCTACTAATTTAAGCTTGATTTATTTCTCAATCGTTAGAATTTGTTTAGGGAATAATTTGTTACTCAACGTTTATTTATCTCGAAAATTGATTATCTCATAGGTCTAGAAGAAATAATATTTTCTTCTGTTACTCCCGATTTTTGCTTCTTTTCGAGAATCCTATTGAAAGAAGTAGATAATAAATGTGTTACTTTACAAAAGAAAATGATTTCACAAAGTACAATAGTTTATTTACATTTCAGTTGATTCTTACTCTCGAAAATAATTTTCTCGGTCAATAAAAGTACGTCAAAATTGTGTAAATCAGCGCAATAAATGGGTTTTAAAATAAAACGGCCATTTTTATACATTTCTTCAAATACTTCAATAATTTTGATTCTTAAGAGGTAGATCAAACCATCGTGTACGGTTATACGGTAAATATTTCCAGGTAAAGAACTGAAAGTAAATATATTGAGAAGTAGTTTCTTAGGCATTACATTTTGTCCTATGTAGTTCTATTTTGAGGGACGAAAACTCTTCACAGATGCATTACGATCCCCCAAGTCAATTGCGGCATTTCGGTGAACTATAATCGAAAGGTAACAATCGTGTAAAACAAGTGCAAGTACGGAATTACTTTTTTTACTAGAAACTTCCTGTGTTTTATTCTTACTACATCTAGTTTTTGTAGAAAATCGCACGTCATTATCTCGTTTTTATCAGTAATTACATTTAACCACATTGTAGTAGACAAAGCCCGCAGTAAATTTACATGAGACTTGCAGGAAATTCAAGATTGTTAAACTCTCTTCCACAGTAATTTGTTCCAGAAACTAGAATCGGATGTCTTCCCGTCTATCGTTAGCTGGTAGTCATTACCAGATGGAATAAATCAATGTTCTATGAAATGAGTATTGCGGTAGTAATGCGAGTTTCTAATGGCATATATACATGCAAGGCATTTTTGACGATAAAACGATAGTGGAAGAACACTTCTATGAACTCCCGATCTTATGTACATCACGAATACTAAATCACAGACGTTGCCACTGTTCCGCCTGAACACTCTGCAACCGGGCTCATGCTAAGGAGTTTGCTCTGAGAATTAAGGTCCAAACCTACCAAACAATAATATCACTCAATAATAGATTCTAATGTTTTCCTTAAATGCACTTTCATCGTTAGAGATTTGTTTCATTCCAGATTTGGTTTATTTGCTTTCCGCCGATTTTTTTCTCAACTATTCTTAACTAGAAGCCTCCCTGCAATCACGAAAATTCTGCAGCACAAAACCACATAAAATAGTTTTCTAAAATAGAGCGCGCACACTGATCAAGAAGAACAAATAAAATGCTCAAGTATAAAACTGTAAAAAAATAAATGTTTTAACAAAAACAATTTTCGCCAATATTTCAATAATAATAATAATGTAGTATAAATGTACAGTCCAACAGTTATTTAATAATACCAAAAACATGAAAATACTGGCTGTTCCATTACCGGTACGTAACATGAGAATAGGAAACATGTAATGGCAGTCTGCATCTTCGTTGCATCGAAGCTGTTGCATTATGTCAGCTCTGTCGTAAACATTAAGCTACCGAGTACGGCCATTTAAACGATACACGGGTATGCGAATATACGGAGAAACACAATCTAATATTTACATTTTACAGTTAATATCGACACTGTTTCATCTTTGTATTTTCCCCGGATTTTGGTGTACCTAACGCGGATTTGACTCCTGGCGGTGGGAGGGGTTGATGTGTAGATTCCATAAATAATAATTATAAATAAGATGAGAATTTTGATGACCTAAAACATCGCAAAAATGTTCCATAAAATTCTCTTAAAATGTTTTTAAAATTCCCTAAAAAAAAGCAAATCTTACGTTAAAAATGTCAAAATCAGTTCGAATGAACAGCTCAAGCTGTTGAATTCGGTGCCGATGTAATCGAGGCTTCTTCAATTTTTCAAGTGAACTCAGCTCGCAAATTTTTGGTTTGGACTGTTCTTTACCAGGAAATCACTGTCTTCAATTACCCCGAAATTAGCTGAAACAACAAAGGCGGTGATATGAGCCAGCAACCTAAGATTACAAACTCATAACAGCTGACATTACAATTTCTGAGGGAAAAATCGAATACGCAACTCAGGAATTCCATTGAGAACATTTGATGTACCTCATAAATATTATTTTAAAGAAGTAACATTAAAATGATATGAAAATGATGAAATCAGTGAAAATTCATTAAAATTGACGAAAAAGATAAAAAATTACTTATTACTCGAAATCGATTAACAATTCAAAAATGACAAAAATGGTTCATTTCGTTTAGTCATAACATCAAATTAATTCCTATACTAAACGCCATTTTTCTGAAGTGAAAGGAAAGAAAATGGTATTTCATTAAAATCCGCCCCCTTGTTATAAAGTATTAGACATAGGTCAAGGTAAAGGATCTAAGGGGCTAAACTCCTAGAAGGTTCAGCCACTTTATTTTGATCTCAAGTCAAATGGGAGTTCTAGAAAAAACGTAGGGTAATTCTATTACCCTACGCGACGTTCTTGAAAGAATGTTTTTTGAGTTGTTTGTTCACGATTCACTGTGATACAATGGGAATAAAAGTAGTTCTACATAAGTTTATTCTAAAAAAATCAACTACTAAAAATGAAAGAATCTCAAACGTGCAAATGCTATCATCCTCCCTGGAATGCCACGCGTGCAGTCTTTTTTCTGTTTAACACCTGCGCCAGCGGTGGGTGTATTATTTTTCATCAACACTACGGAGTAAATGTCACAGGCTAATGTCCGTATCTGCGAACGCGGGAATTAGCCAGTTAATGGCCGTATTACCCGAAATGGGTGGAGAAAGTCCGAAATAGAAATAGCTTTGAAGCGTACTGCCTTAAACATTTAAAGTCAAGCCAGATGAAGTGCACATTAGCCAACACGAGTTAGCAACAATGCTCTGGCCTTCGACCTTTGCGATTTACATAAAACAACCTTGAGTCTTTGCAACGCATAATTTCCAACAAACGTTTAATCAAAAATATTCCTCGCAAACATGCCAGACACATTAAAACCGATCTGAAAGTCAAATCCTAATTGACAGCTCTTAAAACTAAATACTTATCATCTAAAATTCGTCCTAAGGCGTCTTTTAATTAATCGTTTTGTTTAAAATCAGCTTATCACAGGTTTGTAATTCTCTCATTTGATTCAGTTCCCCACAAGTTCATTTCCTTTGATTCTCTTCAATCTTCGGAATGCATAATTATTTTCCAACAATTAACGATATTCTGCATTTTTATAAATATGAAGCCTGTCTTCATGCATCTTTGCAAAAAATTTAATTTTTGTTATAAAAGTACTGATATCCAAGCTCTCTGTGGATATCAGTATTTCTGGCATACCATGGCGTATTCACTATTCCACATAGAAATTGTAATATTAAACCTTTATAATTGCTACTTCGCACATACCAGAATTGTATTCATTATATCCAGGTTACTATAATACTATGATTGTAGATTGGTATTTTGTTACATCAGACAGGATAAAAAATCTTCCCATAGCCATTTGTATTGTAGAAAATTAATGTCGAGTCCTTTTTTGCTTACGTGCTCCTTCCTTTTACTATTTCCATTAGCATCCAACTCTGAATACTCAAGTTTTTGAATTTGTTTCCGTAAGGAACTACGTTTCCATTTATCACTAGAGATTGTGATAAATTTTCCTTTGATTGTAGTGTTTGTAGATAAGTTTTCCTGTGATTGTAGCACCCTTAGTTTTCTAAAAAAACTAGTAGCGCTGCTTAGTTTTACAATTTTTTATTCAATTATAAATTACGTCACTAGCTTCTTGTAGTATTCGGGCAGAAATCATCTCGCCTCGTCCAGTTATTATCACGGCTGCAGCGTTGGCGAAAGTAACTAATTTACCTTTGCGTTTGATATGTCAGTAGTACACAAAAAATAAAATACGGGACCAAGTTCACTACTCTGATTGATTGTTTTTCAGTTTAAAATAAGCATTCCCTTTCTATTTTGAACATTTTCACACATCTAAGGTGAAAAACCTTTAATGTATTATTTAGAGTGTTCCATTCAACTTGTGTAGCAAAACACATTTTGATGAGAGCTTTTTCGACAGGAACAATACAGAACAGATGTGTGTCGTTTTTAATGCTCTTTCGATTACATCTGCAATTGGTGAATTGTCGAATGTCTTTGTCCAAAGCTAAACGGTGGTCTGGAATAAAGGCAAAATATTTTGTTATACATATTAATGTCTTACGCTTGCTTGTTAACAATAAATTTCACGTGCGTCTCTGGTTACTCTCAGTAAACTTTCCACTTGACATGACTCCAGAAGAGACTCGGCATATGGAGGTACTCAACGGGAAAGTTTACCTCAGCATCCACCTACTTTAGATTATCGTGAAGAATAGTGTTCCCTCATTTATTTTCTCGTAGAAATTTTCTCAGAAAAGATCTACCGTAATGCGGCAAGGAGACATTAAAAATTGTTTGCAACTGCCTGAAGGAAAATGTTTCAAGAAAAACACAAATTTGTATATTTATATTTTATTATTATTTGTATTATTATTGTCTTATAAATTTACTTTTTATACGAAAAAATGAAATTAACTTAAAATGAAAGAAAATATGACTTTTCACAAATCCCAATGAATTCACCAAGATTCAAATTTGCGGACTTTTTTTTACTGTAGATTTCTCTGAGTAAAGTGCAGTTCACTGTCTTGATTTACAAACAAGAAACACTGATAGAAGGTAGGTTTTTCTTAAATACCATCTCCAAAATGATGTGTAAACTAAAATATTTTTTTAACTCGCGCTGTAATTGGAAATTGTGTATCGTCTACCTTCCAACGAACACTAAAACTCAAGGAAAGTACGAGCACCTCTTATCTACGACAAGCAAGTGTTTCTCTAAGGTAGAATAACTATTCTACAGGTGTATTAGAATAAACACTTCTAAAGCATGTCCACTTTTTGAAGGCCTATAGAGGGATCGAAAAAAAAACTTCTTGGCTACTAACAAAGGAAATTTCATACAACGAAGTCAAACATGTTATATATATTACATGACTTATCAAGCAGGTGTTCAGCAAGTACACGCAATCACTTTGGCTGCGTCAGAATGTGATGTGGCAAACTGAGCATGAGTTGTTTAAAACCAAGAAGCAAATGTCAAATTGTAACTTCGTTAAATGAAATTTCCCACGACATATTTACTGACAAAAAGTGATAGTTTTTATGTCTCAACATGTCGTAGAGGTTTGTAACATTTATTCCCAGACATTTGTATATTGACATCTTCGTATAATGTGATACATGATGCCTGGACTGATAAGCAAAGGATTTATAGTAAAATAAAATACGACAAAAATATAAATGTTGAAAAAATAAAATTATATTACGCAAATATGGAAATAAAATAATACAACATAACAAAATTGCAAATATTATTTTATATGGTCAATAAAAACAGTAAGAAATTTTTCAGTAGAGGATGCTATTTTGTAATTCAAGAATAGAAAAATGACATCTTGGTTTGTTTTGAACTTTCTGTATGCGTTTGTATAACGGATTTTTTTTCAAAATAGATTTGTCCCAAACTCGATGAGCAGAACCGTTATTCATCAGCAGGACAGTGGAATTTGTCGCATTCTTCGATTCCCAATCGCCTCTGTTTGGTGCAACGCAGCGAACAGCAGGCCAAAGCCGCCCACCGCACAGCTTAGATACCTGGCACATTGTGGAAAGTGTACAGTCAAGAGAAAAAGGGATGAGCGTCCAAGTCAGCCTTGGCGCCAGGACGTGTCACAAGACGACGCCGAAGTGGCCGTTGGCGAGGCGGCGATCACAGCCGTAGGCGAGGGAGTGCAGCACGAGATGCGTTTTGTTCTGACGCTGCGACGTTGTCTCTAAAGACGACAGAATGCGTAGGTTATTGCAATCTTGCGGGACAGGGGCACAAATCTCACGACGAGCAATATGCCTGAGACGCTGACGCTAATGGAAAGCGAACAATCTGATAGAGAATGTAACGGAAGTTCTTATGTAAATAGTATAAATAAACTCCGTGTTTACAAAAGGCATCTTATATGTCATTTCTGTCGTCAAAGATCCCACATAGGCATGATTTAAGCACTTCTCCTTCCCACCTTGAACACTGACAGAAGAAAAATTATTTTGTCGCCTAAACTGCAGATTTTCTTTCGAACTGCCTGGGAATATTGAGTTAGGAAAACAGTGTCATCCCACACTCAAAGTCAGAGTAAAGAGGATTTTGGTAACGGAGAGATATTAAGAAATTCTGTACAATTTTCTGTACGGATGTCTTTCAAGAATACAATCCAAAACACGCAGATTTAAATTGGATTATTGTTTTCTTTGAAAATGATCGTTCAGAACATTTCGAATTGTACACCCAGATTTTAAACTTTATCAGTGTATGGATGACGGGATGTTAATTACTTGAAAAATATGTTTATGAAATGAGTTTTAGTTTTAAAATTAACTACTATTTATGGTACGAGTGGTAAAAGCTACCTTTTATTTTGCTAGCAGGCATGAATGCGGCAAAAGACCGATACGCTGAGAGACGTAATTCTATGAACAAATTAAAATCACTATTTAACGAGTGTTATGCCCTTTGTTTTAGACAGTCTTACTGACTTTAATTTTATTGCATTCCAACTACACAAATTACTTACTGACACATTAAGATCAGTAATAGCTGAAGCGGTCATACGAACGTATGTTTTCTTTGAAGCATTCAAAGATTTATTTGATCACTTGAGCATTGTCTCACCTTTAGTACAAGTGCTAAAAAGTTCAACTTTTAGCATGCGCCGCAAGTCCTGAAAAACAAATTTTAATAGCGACTGTTTAAGAAAAAGTTTTGAAGAAATTATGCTTTACGATTGATAATTGCATTTTTTTATTATGCTGTAATACGTATTTTCCGAACTTTCAACTGACAAAATATTTACTAATAGTAGCAACTACACGTGAAAAAAGTTATGTTCTTTATACTTTTTATGTGTATGAGTATTCCACGAAGTTATATCAAAGAGTCTATGCTTAATTAACAAAAAATATAACATGAATAATAGTAACCTTTTCTTCGTATTTATACACACGGTAAATAAGTGCTCCTCCTTGCATCTCTCTGGCATCACCAATAACCAGATGAAGGGTTTACGATTCAATTTCTTTACAATATTGTTAGTAGATGAGTAGCGTCTCGATTTTTAATTTAAGTTATTATTTAACATCTCATTAAAATAAGAGCTAATTGAATTAAAATAAGTAATTACCACCTTTTTTTGCTATCTGAACACTTTTTTAAACATCGTCAATCTCAAGTTACATAATTATAACGATGTATTTCTCCCGTTTATGTGCTAAATCCCTTACCGCTAACTGGGCTTAGAGGAACGCATCCGAATACCAAATCAATAATTTCGCAACTGATCACCTTTTTTTGACTGTTTCATCCACTACGCGTAATTTCAATCCATGCTGATGGCGTACCTGATAAGCTAGATGTAATTCTGATTTTAATACTACACATGCAACACAGTGCACGAACGTGTCCCATACGTTAATGACCAACACAAATCCGTGAGTAACAAGACGAGCCCTTTTCTCCTCATTAAACCTGCACAAAGTCGACCGTACGACATTTCCGCCCGCAATATCTACTACAGCCGCATCATGCCGCTAAAACGCTCTTACACTGAATATGAATATTAATTTATTTCCCTACTCTCGTTTAATATCACTTTAAATTACGCGTCGTGAGCTTCTTACGATAATTCCGCTTACTGCGGCGTGGCAGCGCCAGGACAACCCACAGAGCGCTCCGTTGCACCTCGCGCCCCCGACCGCACAGAGGCTCCGAGCGCACACTTTACGGCCAGCCCCGCCCCCTTTCCCCGCCCCCGCCGCGCGCCCTTCCGCTGCAATTGGCACTGCCGGCGCCCCCGGCGCCGCGGCGTTAAGAGTAACGACCAATCAAAGCGACGTGTCGTAAAAAAACTTTTTGAGTCATGCTTCGCATTACGTTCGGTTTCATTGCCGTATTTCATTTCGTAAAAAAAAATCTGAATGTCTGTGCGGAGCGCGTCTTTCTCTGTCCCGCCGTGCCATCGGCGCCCGCCCCTCCTTTACGAGGCAGCTTCGGGAGGTTGCTACTGTGCCGCTGTAGCCTCTGCCCGCGAGGTTCGCGATACAAACGGCCGAGTTATAGAATGTGCAACAGTCGCCGAAAGCGAAAGAGTCGAGTAAAAACGAGCACGAAGCGGGAATAATAAGGACGAGCAGAGCATTTAAGGATGCGGATTAGCCTGTGCTCGCATATTTTGTTTTGTCTACCTCCCCGGGTTCCGATACGCCCAAAGCGAATTGGATGCAATTTCAACTTATGATTTTTTGCGTCAGCGCCAGAAGCAGTCGCTTACGCAAATAAAACTTCAAAAGACGTTTTACGAAATCACATAAATCCCTCCCTTCACAAGATAATAACCCGCGCTCCCAAACGATCTTGAGTCTTCAGCAGCACAAGGTTTCCATCGACTAGAGGCCCATCTACGTCATTTGTTTTCACCATCCAATTCAGATGCACGAGAACAATATTAAATCTATGTATTACGATTGTTATGCCCCAAGAACCGTAGGTTAATTCGCTCTCGAAACAAAAAGTAATGTAAATAAAGTACAAGGATTATTCACAGTTACGTATTTTTTAAATTTTACCTATTTAAGGTAGCGTTTGAACTGCATATGTTATAATCAACCAAGAATATTATAAATAACTTTTTTGTTTTACTATTTACATATTTTATTAAAATTATTACATTCATTTACATCTTATTTTTACATCAGAGGAGGATTGAAATGCTTTAATGTTTTAATTGTCAATTATTCGATTCGGTCGCATAACAATTAATGAAAGTAATTTATTTATTGATATTAATGAACTTAATTATTTTAAAAATATTAAATGAGTGAACATTATTGGAGCAAATAATACTTTTTATAAAGAGATCATCTTTAGATATTATAGTGTTGAAACATAATAAGATTTGGTATTTGTTTGTTAACTTAATTTCGTAACAAGTACATGACATATAGAAAAGTGCTTGAACAAAACTTGAAACTTCGTTATTTATGAAGTGAAGTAAACAAATATACCGTAAATATGAATACTACCACTGTTTCAAACACAAAATATCTTAAAATTATTTCCTAATACGCTAATATTTAGAAGTATCGGAATCTGGTAACAAAAGAACATTGGAAATAAAATACTTGAATCTTATTGCTACTATTTATAAGTATATTTTGTGTGTTTGAACATACATGGAAAAATAGTCCAAAATCGTAGACCGTAAAATGTTAGCAATACCCACATCGCATTTTCCGAAACGAGAGAAATTTGACTCTGTCAAGGTACTGATTTTGGTTATTATGAAGGTGGTTTAGAACTAAAGGAATGTATCTTAATCCTGTATTCTTTCCCGCAAATGTTTCACGAGCAAACGTTATCATCAGATTCTCAACTTTTAATGGACGGAAACGGCTAAAAATAACACGCAAAAAAAAAAAAAAATCGCGGAAGCGTCGCGAAAGTTCTGAAAGGTCATCATCTTTCCCCAAGACGTAAGGCGCCTCCCCCTTTGTTCCCACCTGAATCCGGCCGGCGCTGGCGGGGGCGTGGGCGGGCATTATCCGGCGTGGTGCGCGCGGGCGATGCATCTCGCGAGGAGTTCCGGCGCCGCGCCGCCCGGGGGCGTCGCCTAATTCGCGCGACACAAAAAGCGCGCGCGAGGGGCGCCTTTCCTTTGTTTCCGCACGCGCGCCGCGTATTTCCGCGCCCGTAATGCGGGAGGGGCTGTTTACTTTCTTAGCGCGCGCCAGCGCCCTCCGCCCCCGCCCCCGCCAGGCGCCAGCGCCAGCTGCCTACCGCAGTGGGCCACAACGCGCGCGGCGCCTCTCTCTCTCTCTCCGATTCTCAAGCAAGCTTTTAATACAACGCAATACCGTGCGATGATTATTTTCTATTTATAAGGATGTTGAAAGGCTTATTCAATGGTATTATATCGTTTACACCATGGGATATAATTCTCTCTTAGATCTATTTTACTTCTATTTTAACAGCAGAATGAAGCCATTAAAATGTGAACCTTTTTAACAATAATCCTTTTCAAATAGTTGAATTCATGTTTTCCCACATATTACCTATCGGTCAAATAGCTACAAGCAAATATAATAAATTGGAGATATGTCACAATTAATTTTCGCTTTTTCACACACCATTTATTACATTACTCTTTATCTAATAGATGTCAATACTTTTGATTTGACGTTACTTAGAATTATTTTTTATGCCTTAACATTCATTTATAGTTATTTGTTTACATGCCTTTACAAACTATAAATAAATCCAAAACAGTAACGTGCAATTTAAAAAGGATTGGATAAAAGTATAGTATAACGGATTCTTTTTTTTTTAAAAAAAGCAGCTTATACATATTGGAATTATTCGGGCAAAATATTTTTCCTGGCGTATTTTTAAATCTATGATTCTCCCATCAAAATTTTATTTCACGTGTACATTATCTCAATTTCCATTTTTGGGGGGGGGGATTGCGTACTTTGCGTCTGGTGGTGTGGCACACTGTGTGCGCCGTGGGCCGGCGCCGGCCCTGCGCCCTTTCAACCAGGCGCCGCGTGCGGGTGCTCTCTCGCCTAATGAAACCCGCCAACCCCTCCCTCCC
>BOPP01000104.1:3566393-3580954 GCA_017312745.1 Gryllus bimaculatus
AGGCGAAGGGCTATTGACATTCGAATACAGAATCGCCCTGCTCCATTCGGCCTCGGAGCCTAACCCGTAGGCCCCGGGGGTTCCCCGCAGCCTGGCGCAGCCGCTGACGCTTCCCCCGCTAACCTGAACGCCTCTTGCGGTGCGCTCGCTCCGCAGGCCAAACGACAGCGGCCGCACCCGGTGCCAGCGCCTATTTTATCCCTTTTTCATTTTCCTAAAACCCTCCGCCCATAACAACCTTCCCGACCCGTCACGGACATTTAACCGGTGCGATTTCCACGTAAACTTATTAAACGAGCGCCGATACGTCCGCCCGACCAGTAACCGATTATTACATTAAGTAATTAAACATACCCAAGTTCAATACCAACACCATATAATCAACAAGCCTGAACGGAAACGGGCGGGCGGAACAAAAGGGCGGTTAGGATCACGCGCGGCGCGCGGGCGGGCGCGGAGGGCGGAGCATATGACATCATTGAGGCGCCGCGAGCGAGCGAGCGGCGAGCAGCCGGACACTGCACCCACCCCTGACCCCCTCCTCACGACCCCGGTTCGACATCATCCCCGCTCTCTCTCCGCGCACGCTTTGCAACCGGCCACCTAAAAACGCATTCCGCCAAATCGCAATTAGCTCACAGCCGGCGATGCACGATATGGACACCTCAAGGCTGTTGCTACCGTGCATTTTACTATTTAACTTCAACGGGAATGTTCTATAAAAAAAACTCTTGGAGAACTGTGTAAACTTGTGTTTGGAACCTAATACCTGTGCCTCATAAATAAAAGGTTTGCCACGTACTTTGACTTTCCGAATAAATTCGAACATTTTAACTTACTCAATGACATAATTGAAGATGCGTAAATTTTACTACTAAACCAAAAGCCAAACTTCTCGTTAATTATTTCCGGTCCCTTCATCCAGCTTGCAAACCACCATTCTCCAAAACTGAAATAAGGTAATCCATTATAAATGTGAGATTCCTGTGGAAAAGGACTATTGAAGAGTTTACCAGTTAATTAGTGCTTGTAGATTACCTTAATTACTTAGCTGTTCGTCTTCCATTGTGCCAATATTTTTTGTCACCACGTGTCTACCAAAGGTTTTAACTATTTGTCTTTTTAAAAAATATTTGGTTATAAACCTTGTTTGTGGTTTAAAAAAATTTTCTTCTTTTCGGGTGGCGGGTGTTGTGTGGTGTAGATATACTAACGCCCGCGCGCCCCTCGCCCTCTCGCGCGCCCCGCCCCCACCCAACACAGTGGGTCAGAGGGCGCCTGGGCTACACTGCACTTTTCATGCGGTTGCGAAAAAGTATTTGACACAACGTGCATTAAATAAGGGGAATGTCAAATTTAACAATACAACATAAACAAGAATGTTTTCAAAATATTTTTAATTTCACTCTATTTTAAGGATTCTAAGTGTCCTAACTTCACAGATACTGAACTTCAAATTAACACAATTTTGCTCCTGTTCATTATTGTGTTAGTCTCAGAACAATTTTTTTGATACATGCGTTTCGATACAATTTCGTACAAATAACTGTATTAAAAAAACAATTTTTTCTTGCACTAAATAACTATCAAGTATAATAACTATTAATTAATTTTATTTTTAATTAATTAATTTAATAGAGGGGTGATAACAATTTGCCAGTGCACATATATGGCATCGCTTCGGAACAGCGTGTGCAACGCCCTTGCGCACCCGACCTCCCGGGCAACGCGAGCGGCGGCGAAAACATGCAGATGTGCGAGGGAGGGCGGCGAGGGCGAGGGCAGCAGCCCGACAATGGGCGGCGCCTGTCGCCTTCGCTCCCTCGGCGGCGCCTGACGCTCCGCAGGTCCGCCTCCGCGCCCGCGCCCGCGCTCGCGCCCCCACCCTCGCTCAAACCTACGCCCCCACCACCCTCCAGCGCGCGCCCCCGGTGTCGCCAGCCCCGCGAACCGTGGGAACTCAGCGCTATTTCCTCTCCCTGCCAATGTCTCTGCACCGGTGACGCTTCACGGAGGTCACAAAATGGGCGTGCAATCTATCAAATGCCTTTCCTTTCATAATTGATATTCCCAGAGGTGGGAGATTTATCTGCAAATTGTTTGTCACACAGATAATTGTTCATTAAGTCGGTTCTTAATATTAACTTCTGCACATCAAACTCCCTTTCTGTTTAGAAACTCTACGCTAGGTACGTTAAAGTAACCATTGACTTGAAATATTATAAATAAAAAAAATATATGATGCTGAGCTGCCTTATTGTTTAATTGCATCATCTTGTTGATTACCACTGGTTCAAAAACCTTTTTCTTCCACATTTTAACTGTACAAAACATTTTTTTCCAAACAGAAATTATAATTCAAAATTACTTCCAAGTACTTATCAAACCTATACTTTGCCAAATCACAATTTATCATAACACTAGATCTTCAATAAAAACAGATTATCGTCTTTCTACAAATTATTTTTCCAAGCAGCAGTTTCTGACAACATAAAGACCACATTGATTCACGATTAAAATTTTGAACAAAATTATCAACAAACACAAAGGCAAATGTATGTGAATTGATACCTTTGCACAGTTTAACAAAATTAAATATTATGAATAAATAATACATTAACGGTTTTCAAGATTTTTGCTTATTTTTTCATTTTAATTTATGAATTGAATTGATGCCTTATTTTACGTGACGAGACTATGGTCATGTGGCCTACTCCTCCGCCTGACCACGCAAATTTCGTTACGCTCATTTCACTCACGAGCCGAGAAAGGAGGTATTTCTTGGGAGACGAAACAGACTATTTCAATTTAGTTCAGAGGCTTCATTTAGGGCTTGGGGATCTTTTACATGCAGTAAATTTACTAGCAAGGGCCGGCCGGCTTAACTCCCCCCCCCAGATTTTTTCACCCTCAAAAATCCACGGCTTCGATCGGGTTTGAACCCGAGAACTTGGGTATAACAGTACAATACGCTAGCGGTAACACCATAGCTACCGCAATGCAAAATGTTGTTAGTTAAATTAAAATCATTTGAGGCACCTGAAACTAGACGTGGTACTAAAACAGTTGCTCACATTAACTGATATCTGACTGATATAATACTCCGCCACATGCACCATCGAGCAGCAGGAGATTCGACGCTAGCCTCGTCGGCACGGGAGGCGCTCAGGTCTGGGTGTCGGGTTGCCCAGCGACGGAGGCGGCGAAGCGGACGGCGTCGATATAAAAAGTCGCGATCCTAGCAGGGGAGACGCGACGGGGCAAAGCAGGCAACACGCAGGAGGCGGCGAACGGCGGGGCGACGAACGATGTGGTCGGGTCGGGGCGGGGAGGCTCGGGCGGGAGGAGCGGAACGGAACGGACGGGAGGGCGGGAAGCGCGGGAGGGCGGGAGTGCGGAGGAGGGCGGAGGGGCGGAGGGCGGGAGGGGCGGGGAGGCGGGAGGGGCGGGGGGAGTGCGGGGTGCGAGAGCGGGAGGCGGGAGAGCGGGAGGAGCGGGAGGTCGTGCGGAAGGGGAAGAGCGGAGCGGAGGCGGGTGGGCGGCGGGGGCCCCTCGTTAAGTGTGCGCGAGCGGCGCGGCGTCCTGGGCCGTACGGGGCGTCGAAGGCGCCACACACGGAACTGCGCGCGAACCTGAGCTGACTGCGCCGCGGCGCCACGCCCCACCCGCCACCGCCACCCGCCACGCCACTATGCCACGCCCACCTCTCCCTGCTTCGCATGCACGCCCCGCAGCCGCACAATCGTGCTTCTCTTCACCTACCCAGTATCCTTTGTCAAAAATTCTTTATGTATCACCCCACCCACTTTATTTTGCCACTTCCAGCGTTTTTATACGCCTGCCTGCCTGCCTGCGTCCCTTCTGTCGCTTAGCCCTCATAAATAGTAGTGGCCTTTATCAAAGCGCTGGCGCAGTCTCAGCACCCTTATTCAGCGTCACCCTTTAATGTCGTATTGTTCCTGTCATCCTAACACACTCGTACTCGAAATACGTAACATGCCACCTGTTCTTCTGAGTATGATTCGATTATCGACAACCGAGCTTTCCAGTGTCTTCTTTCTCCTGCCACGTGAGCGCCGCATTCCATTGCCTCTGATATCACTGTAGAGTGGCCACGCGGGCCCTTCTTGCCCATCAGATCGCACGTGCACGCGGCGGGCGGGGGGCGGAGAGCGGGCGGGTGCGGAAGCGGGGGTGGAGGGTCTTCAGCAGGACGTGGGAGGGGGCGGGTTGGGGGTGGGGGCGCTAAAAACGCGCGGCGGGCGCCGGCGCGAGAGCGTGGAGGCTGGAGAGCGTCGAGGCGCGTTGGCGCCGGCGTGGCCGTGTGCGAGAGGAGGAGAGACGGAGGGGGGCGCGGATATTTATGGAGCGCGTCGGCGCGTTGCGTTGTTGCAGCGGGGCTGCGCGGGAGGCGCGGCCCGGCCCTGGGCTGCCAGCACGTGCTCCGCGCGCGAGCTGCTGTACTGCGGCCGCCGCCGACGTGATGCCGACCAAGCTCTGCTGACATTGCGCTAGCCACGCGTGAGCACCCACGGACACCTGCGCGGCTCGCATGATCGCTCCTCTCGACCTTTCGCATTGGCTTTGCTTTAGCCTATCCGCTCCATACATTCCCCCACTTCGTAAGCTTTGATTTAAAGTAAAAGTAGCTTGCTATCGTAACCCACACTTTCACGTTTAAATGCAATCGCATGTCAAACACATAACTGAAAACGGGGAACTAGAACGAACAGAATTAATTAAGTCTAGTTAGGTAAAAAACATAAGGGTGTTCTCGCTATTGGTGGGAAAAAAAATATAAATTTGGTTGAAAGCTTAATAGAATACTCTTAATTTCCTAAGAATGGTGAAAGTGTTGTTTGCAAGTTATGTATGTGCTGACACTGCACTCACTCTGATAAGCATACAGGTGTGAGAGTCAGTTAGCAAGGAGTATTCGCTCACGGGGGTATGAAGTCAAACGGTTTCTGAAGAAGAATTTTCGCACCCTTACGTAGTAATTCGAGGATTATCACTCGTAATCTTCCATCCTTGATTTTGGAATCGCTTGTACCTCACTTTTCTCTAAACAGGTTTTTTTTGAAAAATTCAATCTCCCTCCTTCATTTCTACATTCTTCAGTATTTCCATACATATCGCGTTATGTACTATTATTACACGCGGTTTCCTTTCAAATATAATTGGAGTATACGTGATTAAAATTGCTATATCGTTTGAGTTCAATACCTGAGCATCATCAGCCCTTTCTTTCGAACCATTGACAATCCTAGTAACCTCCTTATTTGCTCTCTCTCCTGTCTCCTGCTCTGACATCGCCTCCGTCACTGCCAGCATTACTGACAGCCCTGTACCTTCCTCATCTCAGGGTGCTTTTTGGCCCGTCTTCCTCGTTTCTTCCGCGTTCCCGGGCTCCTCCGCTTCCCCGCCCTCGCCTCCACGCGCCCGGCCGCGTATCTCTTTATGCTGCATGGCTGCCCGATTTGCCTCTGATCTCCGCCGCGCAGCCCCGGCCGCCGGCGCCGCCCGCATCCGCGCGCGCGCTCGCCGGTCGTTTCCTGCGCCGACCTGATGTTCCCTCCGCTATCTGCTCGCCCGATTCCCGCTCACCTTCCCCCGGCATACCCTCTCTTTTCTCTAGCGAGCTCAGCTTCCGCGCGCGTCACCGCGCGCCATACCGCCTGCGCGTCGAGATGCAGGAACGAACAATTACGCAGAGAGGCTAAGGCCGACGCGCACACTAAGTGGCGCCGCCACCTCCGCCATTATTAGCTGCAGAACACGAAAGGAAAACAAACGAATATTAGAGCGGAGGGTGGCGGGCGCGGGGCGCCTCGGCACCGGCGCGGCGGTGGCAGCGGAGCGGCGGGGTGGGCGGCGAAGGCGACGTAGAACGGGAAGTAACGGCGACAGGGCGAGCGGCAATGTGAAGTTCCCCGTAGCAGGAGAGCTGGAGGGTCGGCCGCCGGCGCCTGACAGCAGGCCCCAATGCGCTGGCCGCGCCACGCCAGCACCGCCCTGCCCTGAGTGTGCCTACATCCCAGGCGCTCCCTTGTAGTTTTTCAGCCCCTGCGCGCCCTCTCTCACACGTCCTCCCTGCCTTGCTTCTGCTATCCCGCTGCGCGCTGGGAGCAGGTGTAATGTTGTTATTTCGACGTGATTCTCCGTCAATCCGCGCGCAGCTACGCGCTCCAGCCCCCCCCCCGCGTTGTTTAAAATAATGAAATAGGAGCTTCCGCGGAGCGCGTGTGTTCCGCCCGCGCCTTCGCCGGAGCCGTCACCCCCTCCCTCCCCAGCCCGCCCGCGCCGCCCGCCGCGTATCAAAAATCGTTTTGTTCCAGCGAATTTCTGCGCGATTTAACGGGCGCTTCGATGAAATACGATTTGGGAAGTAACGCACGAAACATCTTTATGAACGGCTATTACCCACACGATCGCACTTATTCTCCCCTTGAGAGCGTCTGCTTAAAAAATAATTAACTCTCGCGCAGCACGCGACCGCGCGTGCTGGCGCAACCAACGCCCTACGCTCCGAGGAGAAGCAGAGGAACGCCACCGCCTCTCGCATTCACTCCCCTCCCAGGCGTCCTGCCTCTCGCCTCCTCGCTCGGCCCTCCTCCCACGCTCACCGCCAGCGTTCGCTTATACCGTCTATTCGAATTGTTGTTTTCTTCCTCTACCCTTTTTGTTTCCATAACAACCCCGGATGCAAAGCCAGTTTATTTGCCGGTCTCGCTCGCTAAATAAATTCGAAAAAATAAGAAAAAATACCGGGAAAAACGCCGCCGGGACCCGCTACAAAAGGCAGCTCGGCGGGTTTTGTGTAACGCAAAATAAGAGTCTTAAGGGAGCGTCTTCGCGGGCCGGCGCGCAGCCAAAGGCGGAGGCCGAAACCCACGGGAGCTGGGTGGTGGGGACGTGGCGGGGAGCGGGAAGGGGCGGAGCGCTTATGTGCGGGACGGGGAAGGGGGACGTGAGCGTGGAGGCGGGGCGGGGCGGGACCGGGAGTAGGCTTGTTGATGCGGATGGAAGGCGAGCGGGAGAGGCAAGTGAGCAAACGGGGCAGGGCACGATCAGGAGAAGGTGATGGAGCGGGGCGATTCAGGTAGCAGGTTGGCGAGAGCGGGTGGCCAATAACGGGTGGGGGTGGGGGTGCGCGGCGAGTAAGCGGAGTGTACGCGTGGACAGGGCGGACACAGCGAGTGAAGCTTGGTGATGGAGTTGACGGGTTGGGCCGGTGAGGGTGTGGCGGCTGCAGGTAAGCGCGAAGGCCGGTGACGGGAGGTGGGGGGGGGCGTTGGTGTTGGTGTGGCGTGGCGGCAGAGCGGGGGCCGCGCGTGGCTCCGTTCCAGCCGCGCGTGCGGCGCCGCTTTGAGACGCGTCTCTGGGCGTCTGACGTTTTCCACGCCCCATAACTCTCGCACCTGCACGCCCGCTCCATTGCTCGCGGACGTCTCCAAGAGTTATATCGCTGCGACCTAAAACTGAATCGTGCGGTGGCAAGTTGAACGATCTGGCATATAATGAAATGAGAATGATGCAAGTGAATCAGAACTATATGCATCACTGAGGAACGAGCTAATGCGTGTGAAATGTTATTTCCGTTTAATAAACCAAGTGAGTTTTTAATATATCCGCATCTTCACAACAGAAGCGTACTAATAGGTTTCGCTCTTTTGTGCTGGTTTTAAAAAATATGAAATGCACCATTCTGTTCACCGAATAGAATTTAATAAAACATGTATACTCAAAAAATCTCTAAGAGAGTACTTCTTAATTCTGTAGAGATATACGTGTGTAATTATCAAATGTGTGGTACTTAATAAAAAAGAACTTTAATTTGGAGTGGAATGATACAAATTTTAATAAACCTTCTATGAGCATGTTTTTACACATTACGTACATCTTTCTATGATTGAATAGAAAATTACTGTGTATTACGATGATATTGAGAGTACTTTTAATTCTAAATGAGATACAAGCTGGCTAAAAAAACAACTATCAATTCTTTTCAACAAAAACGTGAACAAATAAAAAGAGAAATAATGTATATTATTCAAAGATAAAGCTCTCAGCTTTTGTAATATTTTAATGCGTTTCTTGGAAATTAATGATACATTATTATAGAATCTCCTGCTCTTATTTGAATCTACACTACTTATGATTACGATCAACTTTTAAATCGAACTCTTTCTACATGCTCAGTATTACGAAATTCAATTTCCGATATTTTTTATTTTCTATATTTTTGTTAACTGTTAGCCACAAACCACAGTACTATCTTTGGCATTAGAATCAAGATTTATTCCCTCTCATTCGACATTTCTGTATCTCGAGGGGTTGGAAAACAGTAGATTTTGGATATGGCCATATCCACAGCAAAGGAGTATTCATTCCTACTCGTGAACGTGGCCTAAGGTTTAAAGATTCCTTCAGGCTTCAAGGTTTTGAAAACAAATCTCAATCTTAACAATCAAGGACAACAATAGAAGTAAAATTAACAATGAAATGCGCTGTAATGCGCAGTCCGAATTTACGACTTTGAAGTGTGCATCTATAATCCCCAAAAAATTGTAGGATCTGAGAGGATAATAATGAATAAATTATTTCTTTCTAATGACACTCGTTTAAGAAAAACGTTTCTTAATATTCAAGTTTCTTTTTTTACCTTAAAAATTACGTACACATAAATATGTTATCCCGGCTTGTAAAAATTGATTACTGCTTCATTCCTCTTATCTTTAGAAAAGTCATCAAATTTTTAGAGGTTTTTTCTTCAAAATTCTGAGTCACGATCCTAGTTTAAAAATAACGTATTTTATTAGAGAAAAAAGTTTTCAAGTATAATTAACTAAGAACATTTAAAAATACTTATCAAATTTTGCAAGTTTTATTCATTAAAATATCTATTAGTTCTTCAGCATTATTAATTTTGTGTTCCTATACGTATTTCCTGCACATGTCTACTTAATTCATATATTTGCCTCATTACCATGGCCGCATTGCCTTCATCAAACCATAAATTATTTTCAATTATTATTTCACACATTGAATAGAAGTGTTTTTTTACAAGAACCAAGCAACTAGTAAAAATTCGAGATTTTCAGGAGGCTCCAAAGACTTCATAGCATAGACGTGCTATGAATGCGGGCGCTGAATAAATGCTACAATTTCTCCCGCCTAATATCTTTCAATGTGTTTGGCACTTGCCAAAGCGAAATGTCCCAGCAACCGTAGGGAATAACTTGGTAAAATATCTCAAAATTTGGACTTAAAGACTTGTTTGGTTTTCGTACAAAACCTCTCAATAATTTGCGTACGTTACAACTTACTAGAATTTGAAACTTTTTTTGTGAAATGCATTCACTGATCTCTAATGCTTTATTGTTTGAGCGCGTCTAATGGAGAGAGAAGTTCCGAATAATCAGTGTTAGTAACTCACCACGTCCATTGACATCGTATTAAATTATTTGGATGTCATTTCTGAAGACCAAAAAGACGAATGTTGACGCACTGAGTAAGAAATATAACGTATTTCTTTATCTATTTTACGTAATTTTGCTTACAATGAAACGTACTAATTTTAATTCTCAGTCCGTGTGGCGCACAAACCACCCTCAGCTTCCTGCACAGGCCTCCCCTCAGGGGGCGGGCCGTTCTCCCGGTGGGTGGCTTTGGCAGCGGGGGAGAGAGGCGGGGGGGGGGTCGGAGCGCGATAAATCTGCCGGCGCGTCGCCCGCGATCGATACAAATGAACATCGCTCCCGCACAGCCCAGCCTTTTGTCGGCCGTCATTTGTCCAAACACTATCTTACCGGGAATATATATCGCTCCATCCCCTTCGTGTAAATGACCCGACGCCCCAGCGAAATCTATAAAAGTCTGCCCGCGCACCTCGCAATCTGCCACCGCAAGCACTGCATAGAGTCACCATCTGCACGCGATCGCTCATTCGCTTTAAGGAGTTGGGGAGGGGGGGGACGCACAGATCAAATACAGAAAGCGAACGCTTCAGACGGGGAATGCCACTGCCATTTCTTCGTGATTCTGAGGCGGTATCCCTATAGCCCTGGTGAAACTTAACCGCAGCTGCTGCACGAAAACGTAAGTGTCTTTTTGATCAACTGTAATACTGCTACTCACATTCACATTGCAGCTTCTTAAAATAGTATCTTAAATGATAAGTATGACTGACAACCTCTAGAAGATTTCAAATCGTGATGTGTACAATATTATTTACATACTAAATGCATTGGACTTGAAAGAGCAGTTTCCTTTCAGAAGAAAATAGTAGAGAATATATTGCCTAGTTATATGCAGTAACTTTGTATGAGTTTCTTCTTCACTAAAGAACCATTTGGAAATACTAGTTTGATTTCAAAATTGCTTCCTAACATCCTTGTCAAAAGGCAGATGTCAAAGTCATAAGTTGCCGCTGGCGGATGAACAAGAACATATTAGAAACCTTCCCAACACAATTGTGAGAGCAGGCAACGAGAGCACTGTTTTAATTCACATCATTGAGCCAAGAAAACATTCGAAATGAGGACCGAAAATTTCAAATCGGGAAGATATCAATTAAATATCATTACATAAACATCACTTTCCAAATAGATTAAGTGAACAATTATGATTTGTATGTCCATACGTACACACAGTTTTGAAAAAGCTAATTGCCTTTCATATGTACCCGACAATCGTGTTACGGCTGGGTGATAAGTCTAAACCTACTACTATTCGACACAAACTGAGAATTTGAAAACTCTCATGTTTTGAATTGCGCAATAATTAATCACAATGTGTATGAGTTTATTTTTTCAATCCTCATCTCCCGTTCCCGGCAAAGCATTGCGAAAGAGCTCTTGATTTTGTTTTCGTGTCATCAGTATATCGCACCGTCCTGTCCCGTGCAACATTAACCGCACAACAGATGAACGACGGCCAACCGTACGCGCAGGCGATAAATCTCCGAAGAGCTGACAAGCGGCGGCCGCCCGCGCCCAAGTCGCGCTTGGTGTAAAGTGCTCCGTGCGATGGACGAAGCGATTACGGATTCGGCGCGGCCGAAGCGAGCCCGCTGTTTCTCAAAGTACGACGCTCAAGAGCAAACTGTGAGGCACTGCCCATTTCCTGGCTAATGTTTCGCCGCAGCGCTTTCCACAATTTCCGCTCCATCTCTCCTCGAGCAGCCGCATTGACGTACGTCGATGTTGATGGCCACTAAGCTCACCCCGTCACATCGGCCGCCTTCCCGCTCGAGAAAAAGGGCCCATCGCCGCGCCTTCATTTGTTCTCTCCAAATACTCTGAATACCTCTGAGCATTTAAGCGGTAGAATTAGGCCCACGAAATTCACATTCAAAACGGCGTTCTTCAAAAGGATCCCCGTCCAAGCGACGTAATGTTGAACTTCGAGATAATCGCGTACACTGATGGAAAAGGGAAAGAGTGACACAAAGAACGCAAGCGATGACGTAGGCAGTCGAGGAAAAAAGGAAATGATTGCCGGGCGGTTCTCGGAGCGAAGGAAGGAAAAGGGGAGAGCCGATGGGAGACAAAAAAGGGGGAGGCGAAAGTGTCGGACGGAGGGGGAGAGGGGATGAAGGACGAGCAGCGGTGGAGGCGGCGCGGCGCGTGGGTCGACTGGGCGCATGGGATGGCGCGCGCGTGCGGGCGGACGCGGGCGTTGTCGCGCAGTGGCGGGTGGTAGAGGCATTGGCGAGCGAGTGGCGAGCGAGCGCGTGTTAACGGGCAAGTAGTGTGGTCAAACAGGTTGTCGAGCGGGCAGAAGGGTGGTCAACCTGGCGGGTGGTCGCAGCAAGGGCGAGGCGGCGTGAGGGCTGTGGGCGGGTGTGGCGGGTGTGGCGCGGATGTGGGCGGGCGCGAGGCAGGCGTGGGGCGGGCGTTGGGCAGCAGTGGGGCGCCGGCTGTGGGGCAGGGTGTGGGCGTGGCGCGGGTGTGGGTGGGCGGTGTTGGGTGGGCGGGTGTGGGCGGGTGTGGGCGGGTGTCGGGGCGTGGTGGTGGGGTGGCGGGTTGTGGTGGGCGGGTGTGGGCGGGCTGCGGCGAGCGGGCGGCCGGGCTTAGGCGGGCGGGCTTAAGGCCACATCAAAGGCCCCGGCTGTTGACACGCGCCGGACGGAGTGTTGCCTGGCCGTTGCTACCTGCGCCGCCCCGCCCCTGCCGCCGCCGTGGGTGACGGTGCGCCGCGCGAGACGAGTGGACAGAGGGCGCGCGGAGGCACACAGCACGCGGAAGGCGGCGCGCCTCGGCGACCTCCGGTTCCGAGGGCAGACGCCTACTCCAACGCACACATTGGCACTTCCTTAGTGCGACAAACACACGACATATGCTCACGTTAGTTTACACATGTAGGATGCAGTAAAATCAAGATAATGTTGAGGAAATAATATCTAAGCTAATTTTTGTATTCTCAAAATGTATTCTGTACATCTGTTCTATTAGGAAGTCTCATTAATAGATATATGGACTTTGGGAAGTGTATTGATGTAGAACCGCTCTTCAGTAAAAGACATTTTGACAATGTGGTCAGATTTTACATTTTCCAAAGCTTGAGCAACTGAAAAAGAAACCCACAACTTCTGAATTTGTTTTTGCTCAGTTTTAAAAAAAATATTTAAAATAAATGTAAGTATATTAACATCTCATAAAAGTTGTCAATTGACTGACGTTCATTTTTGTTTGGCAGGTCTTCCTCAACGTCCTTCCATAGATAGTTCCACCACAATTATGATCCGTGCTAGAAGCTACACACTTTATTCACCTATTTCCAGTAAAACTATTAGCCTCGGCTGGAAGCAAGTAAGCTTCTTTTTCAAAGAATATGCACGCGGAAGTATCGAAGGAGCACCGTGAGGTAACTCTTGGCTGAAGTGGAGTTCAATTGCAGACGGGGCCAGGTGGAAGTGGGAAGAGCAGATCTCGTTCGCTGGTTGCGCTCCTCAGAGAGCGCGTGATAGATGAAACGTAATGAAAGAAAAGGTCTATGTTTTGTAACCTACAAAATACTTTAATATAAAAAGTTCATTAATATATTTTTTTAAAATTAAGCGTATATTATATGACTATGTAAGTCCACTTAAAGCCTAATTGAGATGTCAAACTTTGTGAACACGATTTTCTTTTCCACGTTCACTCGAACAACGTATTCGCAGCAGATGTAAACCAGTCAAAGTCGTGATGATTCCGCCTCATTACTACAAAGCACGCGGTTTTCTGCGCGGGGGCACACGGTGCGGGGCCTGCGAGGCAGCGCTCTGCGCGGGGGCGGCGCGGGGGTCGGGCCGTGCGCGCGGGCGCGCTGTAATCGGCGCGTGGACGCGAGCGTGAACGCGCGCGCGCGTGCGTGCGTGGAATGGGGCGCGCGGCGGCGCCGGGAGGTGCGTCAAAGCGCCGCGCAATGTTTTGGAAATAAACCGGGCTAGATTGAACGCGAGCCCGCGTCGCGCCGCGGCCATAATGACCGCCCGCAGAGGGGGGCGTCGCCGCGGCGCCGGGGAGCGGACGGTCGCCGTGCGCGGTGAGGGTCGGAGGACGTAGAGGGGGAGGGAGGGAGATGTGGAGAGCGCGGGAGGCGAAGGCTGTGGGATAGGAAATGGCCCTCGCGGATTGGCAGCGTCGGAATTAGTGTGCGGGGCAGAGATTGGCGAAGTGTCATGTGTGTCAATAGTGGCGACGGGCAGCAGAGGACGCCTGGCGATGGCGCCCGCGATGCGACTGGCGACAGGCGCCGCTGCGCTGGGGGATGGGGCAGATCGCGTGCACAATGGAGAGAACGTGCACTGTGCAAGGACACTGGTCATTGTGTGCACGGGGACGACTTCAAATCGATATGCAGAGGATAATGAGAAAAAGTTATTTTTACTACCGAGGAAACAAGGTTGTTTTCTTTAATTTAAAGGTCTGTATCTGGTATCTGGTATCTCTCAATTAGATTATAGATTATTTAAGACAAATAATTTTGTATGGTTTGATTGCTAAGATCTATTAAACAATTACAGTAATAAGAGTAATAGTTTAAATTTTCTGAACATAAATATTCACAAAATTCTATCACATCAGTATTGTATTTGAAAACATTAAATATAGTGTTTTACGTTAATTCAATTTAATAAATCTCATTTATGTATTCTCTGAAAGTTATCTCGTCTACCCACACCCCTAGAGTTTTCAACCAGCAACGACGGCAGATCTCAATTCCGTAATTTTACAAATAGGGAACTAATTCCTCTTATTTAAATTTAAGAATAATGTTCCCTGTAAAATAAGTTCCCTTTAAAATAACTACACTCACTGAAAATGGAGGTTAAAACGTCAATATCTTAATAATTCAAAATCTATTACTTTGTTATTTATTTATAATTATCGGAGATTATTCACGCAATAACTCCAATCTTCTGTCCGCAAAACATCTAAGCTCTCATAATATTCTTTAAAGTGTGGGAGAGGTCCTCACGCAGAAAAATATCTAGAAACGTCGTTCCAACAGACTGATAGTGCTTTTACGTCGATATCTTCTCTTTTCCACTGTTCTTTACCCCTACCATT
>BOPP01000104.1:3602615-3613108 GCA_017312745.1 Gryllus bimaculatus
TCGGCGGCGGCCCACGCACCACCGGGCGTGAGGCACGCCGCACGGCGGAGCGGCCGCGAGTGAGAGCGAAGGCGACGGCGCGCGGTTACTCCCAAATAATCTAGCGAGTCGAATTCAGGCATATCCGCGCGCGAAAAGAGAATTCTCCTTCGTTTTGTAAAACGGGTCTCGAAGGCGCGGAGCAAGGCTCTTTGTCTATGGTTGGCGAGAGCGTAGGAAGCACGCGAAGCATCTGCGTGAATTTCGTGAGTAAAAAAATTCAAGTTCTTTTTTTTAATTTTTACGATGGAACCAAATAAGGTGGCAATTTAAACCACATGACAACTTTGTCTCGTCCGGGTAGATACTGGATTAGATTTACTTCTTTAGTTCTCATGTAGACTAATGCAATAGTTCCTAAAGTGAGAGAGTAGTAATAATAATAATAATAATAATAATAATAATAATAATAATAATAATAATAATAATAATAATAATAATAAATGCCTCTAGGATGGCTAATAGGGAGCATACTAACTTCCTATTGTGTGGTCCCGGGTTCGATTCCCGCCTGAAGCAAAAATAGAGTTGTAGCTTTGCTTTAAAATCATCTCGGTTTCTATAGCTCCGAGACGAAGGAAAGGTTTGGATGGCAGAGTTTGCTAGCTATGGTGAAGGAAATAGGTAATGTTCTCCACGTGTCTCTTATTTCCTAAGCATGGGAATTAAATCAAGCCCATGCATGGAGGACACCGTTAGCTAAGTGGCATAGTCGGACAATCTACCCTAAACGCCAAATACATATTACAGATACATAATATAATAACAATAATAATATCGGCGTCGGAAGCAGAGAGTCAACAAGTTCCTCTCTTCGCTTCAAGAGCCAGTGCCTATTTCGCAGCGCAGGCATCTTCCCGCCGCCGCCGGCGCAAAGGGCGAGGGACGCGCCGGGCGGCGCGGCGCTAAGCGACGCGCCTTCTCGTCAACAGGCGCCGGAGCGCGTTTTTGCGTCCCGCGCCGGGAAACCGCGCCGTTTTTGCATGGACCCCTTTCACGCGCCCCGCGAGGGGGCGGGGCATTTTTCACCCGGCCTCCGCCCGCGTCGACACGTGCGAGGGGGCGCCTCCGCGGAGAAGGCGCCCCGACGAAAGAATGCGATCAAACTCGGGAAAGAACACGGAAAGAAATCGTATCACAGTCCAACTGCCGTGTTAAATTCTTTCCTCCAGTGACTATCACCACGTTTTTTTGCAGTTAATACCATACACGAAGGTTCAACTTTCAAGACGTTACGGCGTCGAGACGTCAAAGTACTAGTCATATTGTTACAACACATCGATATTGCAATCATTGACGTTCAGAATTAAAACATTGACATCCACCAAATAATAATACATAAATATAATACATAAATAATACATCTACCAAAATTCATAGTTTTTTTTAAACATAGATGGATTTTGGCCGATGGTTAGTAATCTCTAACATTAAATTCACGCTCAACACAATTTCATTTGAGAGGCCATGTATTTTAACTTTTAATTAAAATTTAACTGAAAACGAAGTAAGAAACGTCCCTCCGTGTCTGAAATACGTGTAAAGACGAAGGAAATACTAGGATGTCAGTAACCAAATCTGCTCGATGAAGGTGGTACAAACCGCGTTCGTGTGATCGTAAACAGGCAGTGGTGTAATACTTTTATTTTTAAATGTTACAAAAGTGTGATTATGGGAATCCACAAATAAAACATCGAAATCGTAGAACATTGACTTCAATCCATCAATGTTTTAACATCAATATTTTTATAGAAAATGTATCAATAGATTTTTTAAACATCAAAGGCGCATCCTTACAAAGTATTAGATATCGCTATTACCTACTCCAACCATACTATTCTGAAGAAGCAATACCCATCACACTGTGCTGCCACTCTATACAAGAAATATTTTTATCAACCGTATCGCAGCTGATGTGATACGGCTCACCTCTTCCATTGACAGTATCAGCATGATATTCTATTACCGTACCACCAACTTCATCACGAAAACCCTGTTCCGCTCCCACTGCTTTACAGTAACATTGCTGTCAACAGACGATCATATCGATGACAATAGTTAGAATAGCAACCACCATCTCTTTTGGGACACCGACACATTTGTCATTCCCACCTCCATCACTCCAACACTATCATCCCTACCTCCACCACCGCTCCCACCAGCGGCAGTAGCAACAACTTGCACGGGCCTCGCACCGCCACGAACACGCGTAATTCGTTTTAATTAGTCTCAAATTAAATACAAAACAAATTCTGTGCATTAAAAGAACGTTGATTGCATTTTATTTTAAAAGTTCATTAATTAACTTCCCAGCTCGAATCGCAAGATAACCAGCCATCTACGCGCGGCGAAGGCGTCTAGACAGGGCGCGGGCCGCGGAAGGCGCTGCGCGACGCGAGTCAGAGCGCACGAAGCGGCAACACGCACCGTCGATCCAAAATCGGATTATTGGCGCAGTTAATAGACCGGTCTCGAAACGTATCGGTGCCGTTTTCCGAGATCGAAATAAATCGATATACGTTGGACGTATTTGCTGAAGTGTAATTGGAATCTAACGGCGAAAAACTTACTTGAGCGTTTACCGTCATTTTCCGCGTATTTTCGATTTACACGATTTGAATTGGTGAAATGTCTTTCTATAAGTAATTGGTTTTTTCTGTTCTTTTTTGTTGTTTTGACTTGGTATTCATGCAATGCAGATTATTGATTTTGAACGCAACAAGCGGTTGAATTTTATTCTTCACGAATTCATATGTCATTTAGAACTTAAAATACCTTCTTCTGGGTAACGTACTATCGCGTCGAAGTGCATGAAAACTGAAATAAAAGAAAATTGAAATGGATAAACATTCGAATAGTCACGTTCAAAAAATATAGTTACGAAACTGCACAAGTCAGAAACGAAAACTGAACTGTCCAATGTAAGACAACAACAACAACAACCACAACAACAACAACAACAACAACAACAACAACAACAACAACAACAACAACAACAACAACAACAACAACAACAATAATAATAATAATAATCAGAAATTCAGTAAAATGGCCCATGATAAGAAACGCAAAGTAAATAATGAATTAAATTACGAATCAGAGTTCATGTGACAATGCAGGAAACAAGGCCAGTGAAATTCGTGACAGGAAAATAAATTGAGATGACGTCAAGTAAGGAAGATGGTGACAAGAAAAAATATGAATAGGTGTGTTGAAGCGAAGAGCTGGAAAAAGAACAAAACAAAGCCGATGGAGACAAAAGTAATAGATATGATACCGATTCAAAAGAAGAACAAACAATAAATTTAATATTACTAATTAGGCGGAGATACGATTATGCAAAAGAAATTAATTCATAGGGCCCCACAATAATTGGGAAGCATTTTTGGAATAGTGCCAGGCAATTTTCACATTTATCCCAAACAAAGTTCTAAGTTGTGTTACTAATATTGTAGAAAAAGATAGAGGCGCGAGGCAATCACACGTTGTTCAAACAATCGCCAATAAATAATTATCGCCATCCATTTAATTCCATAAATGATTCCGAAGCAAACGATGCAAGTGCTATCTGCTGTGAGTATCCACTAATATGCGTATGTGTTTCCCGCCGCATATTTAATTGCATCGAAGAACGATTTCTAACTCCGCTATGGAAAGAGTGGTTGCTAATAAGGGATTGAGAGTTCACGGACAGGCTTCTGTGGATTTATCTCACGCAATAAGTGGGGTAAAGAAGGAAGATAGCAATGGTTTTGATTGACTATTGGAAGCGCAACATCACAGTTCTTGCAGGAATATTTGGAAGACCTATTCGTAGAAAAATGAATTCAGTTTAGGATTCAATAAACAGCATCAAATTATCAAGTTAGTTACTTTTACGAAAATATTATGAAAATACGAGAATATACTTGTGTGCAAGAATCCGGACCCGAAATGAAGTAGTTAGGACAACTGCTACGAGCTGCGGGGCCTGGGGAGTTGAATACCGCCTTGGATATGGACTTTGGTTTTAGTGTCGTGGCATGATGGGATTTGTCCCAACCATCCTGAAGTACCTTCAGTACTTCATCCTTCACAGACCACTTCCTGTGGTGTGGACGTGACTGCCTCCGTGCCATGGGGAGAAGGTACCGCAATGACCTCATGGGTCGCTACGAGAGCGCCACCAAACCTCCCTCCCAGCACTAATGTTCAAGCGCCACCGGCGTACGAGTCACCAGTGGTGGGTGACTGTTCTCGGCCGCCATGGGCTTAAGACCTCCAGCAGAGTTACGGAATGGAGGCTAGGAACGAAATACTCGGTGTAAAAAGGCAGTGGTATTATCCAGAATCAGGGGAGCTTCTGCTGATTACTCAAATGCTACGATGATTTGAAACGCTCAATGATATTTGAATGCTATTAAAATGTTTTGAGACGTTTGTAGGATTCTATTATATTTCCAATCCATGAGACATATGCCGTCATGTATTAGAACACTATGTTATATTCAGTTAAATTTTTTGAGAGCTTCCTGTCATAGAATTTCAAAACCATTTTTTTTATTACTGACACTACAAACCATCTTCACATTTTTAGGCTGAGTTTACATTCTGTGTTACGCAAATTTCATTCAATTCTGACATTAAAATAGTTTTGTATTATCCAGATTTTGTCACTTTGCTGAGACCGCTCACAACTTGGGTTCTTCGATTTTCCACTCTAAGACAATGGTCGAGTCTCTGTAGCTCTGAAACTACAAAGAATACTAACGTAAAGAATGACAATTGAGGAAATTTCATTGTAAAATTGTTAGCAAACCTTGTATTTTTATTTCAAACGCAACAGCTTTGTGGAAAACGTCTCTCAAAACATATTCAACGGAGCAGAGAAAACATTCCACTGTCAGTATAAACGAAGTATGACAAGACAAGAAACATGAAGTGTTGTTTTTCCAACAGAATGGATTATTATGAAATCCTAACGTGCAGTTCACGGCAAATAGCGCAACGGTTGCTGCTGCTGCTATTTCGAAGATAAATGTCTTGGTAGGGCGCCGCCTGGAGCACCGGTACATCGGCGGTGGCGCATGGCAAAGTCCCGAGCAGGCGGGCATGGGGAAGGGGAGGGGTCGTTCCGCATGGATGAAGCCCGGAGAGCGCCGGGTCGAGGCCGAGGCTGCGGCCGAGCCGGGCAGCGAGACGCGCCGTGCCGGCGCGGTGCGGAGCCACAGCGCGAAGCGAGCGCGCGAACACCGCCGCCGCCGCCGCCGCACCCCGCCGGCCGTCTTTAAGCGGGAGCATTACAATTGGGCGGGGGCGGCGCGGGGCGGAGCGCAAGCGGGCCGGGCGGTGGGAGGGGCGGCGGTGGGGGCGGCAGAGCGGTGCCCCGGGGGCGGGCCGAACTGCGGGTCGTCCCGTAAAAATTAAAAGTGACAAGCGGGCGCCGCCCCCGGGGGCGTGCTGAAGCGGCGCGTCGATTGCGCACGGAGTCGATATTCTAGTCGGCGCAGCGCGGCCCCGATCCGGGCTCTCCCCCCTTCCCCTCCCCCCCCTCCCCCCCTCACCCCTTCGTATGCACGCAGCCCGAACCCGCGCCGCGCCGGGCCGGGCCGCCGCTTCAAGGAGCGCTAGTGTTACGACCCTCGCCCGCGCCGCGCGCTGCAACGGTCGCTGATACGAGTCCACGCGGCGCTCTCGACAGGCTGGCTAGCAAACTGAACACGTGCGGGGCGAAACATGACTTCGTCGACACAAAAATGTCTTTGGCACAACCAACTGTTTCAACGTAACACCTAATTGCTATGACATTATCATAATATTTGAACATTGCATTTCTAACAAAATAACAATATTAAATATTATTAACAAACACATTGTTTATAAACACAAATTTAAAGAACGTATGAAGTATTACAATTTAAAGAATAGTATTTACCAAGTTATTTGCATTAAATGCCAAAAGGAAATATTTGTTAAATGACACGAATCCCGATGGAATGGGCCCACTTTACTACAATGACTATAACGGATACAAGTATTCACACCATAAATCATGGATCAATCAAAGAAAAGAAACTACTTCCTAGTTTCGATGCACTCCGTTGAATGTGAGAAAGTCATCGAGACCATTACGTGCTTGATGACCGGAGAAATATATGCAAAATTCTGACACAATAGAATACAAACTTGCTTCTCACAACAAATAACGTTACAAAAGTGAAAGTTCAATGGCGGCACTATTGATCTTACTACTAATGGGGCGTGATGTTAGATACTTCAAAACAAATTATTTCTATTTTGAGGTGTCGTTACGCCGAAAATTATTTGAAAAATTGTGAATACAACTTCATCACATTTTACCTAAAATTGCATCTTACTTTCCCATACACGTTGTGTAAAGAAAATTATTAAATGTTGAATAAAATCAGTCAATTTTCATTCATTAAACCACGTCAAATCAATATCAAACCATTGAATTTATCGAAATTTCTCGAATTTAAATTGTTTATTCAACTCGATTAAAAACCTCAGAAACGATTCGCCGACTTTCACCCTTATTCTCGGATCTCTATACTTCAATTTTTTCTTACATCTTTTGAAAGTATTAAGTACAAGCAAATGATTCCTCTACGTCTAGAATTTCTCCAAGTTTTCGAAGGATCTGGTAACGATCATATCACTATTTTATAATTTAGTACATTATACAGAGAATATTATATTTTCTTTCGAAATTTCACATGATTAAATAAGAATACAAGTTTAGAAACTACACTCTCATCACGTGTTTTCTTTCAATAAAACGGAGAATGTATTAATGCATGCAGTCAAAGTAAATTATGAAACTTCATATAAGTATTCAACGTATGTTTACTAATGTCGTATGTCGACTCCCCAGCCTTTATTGTTAAATTGAGCGGTTTTAATCCATATAAAGTTTCTGTTCTCCTATTTTTAAATATTGCATATTAATCTGTTTTCTAAAAAATTCAATGACTGTTTCAATTAATTCAAGGCTTTAGAGTTATATCAAATCGGTCAGAATTCAACGACTTCAAGAAATAGAAGGACATGTTATGCACACTTGAGCATCATATTCGTTTTAATTGTGACACAACTGAATTAACCCAGTACAAACCGTGTTTGGAAATTATGTTGTGATTGGCGTCATTTAGTGATCATGCGGATCCAAAAGAGAGTAATTAACTAATACCAATCATTCGTGCGGTGTCATTCTGCGAGGCCAGCGAATGAGTTAGTGCGCTGGCTAACCGCTTGCGGTGATCTTGTGTCACTCGCTGTCCGCTGGGTTAAATACGGCCCTCGTCGCTCGCACTTTGCGGCCAGCTAGCGTATCCGTCCCAACGCATTTTCATTCCGAACGCGCCGATGCATCCCGCACACACCATTCCCCAGAAAATATCGTCTCTTTATCATATCTATTCCCCAGGCCGGGACTACTGATCCGAAATAACGACGTCACAACAATTCTAAATCCTTACAAACAATTTCCACCGCCGGAGCCAGCGACGTAAAATCGGGCTTCGCTAAAAGCACACAACTAACAGCGTTAAAAACTCGGGACTACAAGCTGACACATTGGTGAAGCGCAAAAAAAAACCGAGCTTCCGGTACAACGGAACATGAGCCAATGGCAAAGGGAAAACAAAATGCAGTATTACCGCGGCGCCGCACCATTTGAACGGGCTGCGGCGGGGGAGTGAGAGCTGGGGCGCCGGAGCGCCTCGGGCGAGAGGGCGGGGGCGGGGATTTCCTACGCGCACCAGCGGTAGCTCGCCGCGCCCCGCCCCTCCTCCCCCGCCCCTGTCGGCCGCGGCTCTCCGCCGCCGGCGCTCACTGCGCGAGAGCTCATACACAGCCATAAAATCGAATGAACAAATCAATGAGGCCCAATTAGAGCTCGTTTGTGAGGCTGGGTGCGCGCCACCCTCAGCGACGGCGAGGAGCACGGCGAGAGGAGGGTCAGGAACTGCGAGGGATGAGAGGGAGAGAGAGAGAGAGAGAGAACTCTGATATTATGCGTCCGAGAACACTAGGCAGTTGGTAGAGTCAGCGAATCGAAGAAAGAAAGAAGTATTGGTGTTAAAACAGCACTTTTTCTCCCGTTATTTGTAAAGGTTACGTAACATTATAATACTATTTGAACATACATGTGCGTTTTTTTGAACCATTAAAAGATTAAATCAAAATTATGTCACGTTACTCATTATACGATTATTTAACTCAATCCATTCAAAATGTTTTTTAAAAACATTTGAAGCCTATTTTGAGAAAATCTTTGTTTTTATGCTAGCATTTATTGGAGCAAAATTTTGCAAAGAGAATTCATATTTTGAAAAAATTGTACGCGATATTATTAAATGCATAATTTTCAAGAAGACACGGCACTACGGAGAAAGATATTTATATTAAATGTAGGAAGAGGTCGAAAAAATTAAACTTTGGTAATTTCGAAAGTTTACATAATTTAACAAAAATTGGACCTGTAACATATTTATAAGTGTAAATTGTTTTATCTGAGAAACTAGGTTAAAGAAAAAATTGTAAATTGGTAATAAATCATTTAAAGTGCCCCTAAAACTAAATACACGATTCGAATTCATGTGGCCGTGACATCAGCTAGATGGGTCAAGGATTATAATTTAATAATTATAAATTTTGGTCAAAATAATTCAGTCTCTAGTGTTGGTGTAGCTGCTAGTGTTGTCCACACACGGACAGTCAGACGGACGGACGTTTCTTCGTAAACCAACTTTTCGGTTTCAAAGACCCACAAAACTGAATTATGACTACTTAGAGAAAGTAATTTACTATTAATAGGCACGAGACATTTTCATCTTTTCGATATCGCGGGCCTAAACCTTTCGTGCGAAAATATCGGCGTTTCTTCCCCACCACCGCAAATATTTCTTTATAATACTTTATTAGTATGCGAGAAAGTAAACAGTAGGAACAAATGTCAAGAAGAAACAGCCAGAGCAATTTTGATGAGGCATTTTTTTTCATATCGAAAATTGCTCGAGGCTGTCTTCAACAGAAATGGGGAACGAAAACAAGCACAATTTTCTTTGAAAGATGTTAAGTTCTAGGTCCTAAATCATAGGTCAGGAAGAAATAAAATTCACGCCGTCATAGACGATGTCGAGTGCACGTGCTTATTTTTTCTGCGTTGACAGTCCGAGAGATGTTTGTGCGTATGTGGCGAAACGCTTCTGAATCCTTATGTCATCAAGTCATTTAATACAATCCAAATAATATTAGACGTAGAATATGTTTATAATTTGAAGTTAAAACTAATAATTATGTTGAATCAAATGTAGGTATTACTTAATTGTTAACATAACAGAAGGTGTTGAAACATGTATTTCCGAGCTATTTATCCTTTTTTTTACTCGTACAATAAAAATGGAGAACCGATATTAAAAAAACTGTAAAAGGCCATAAATTTCCATAATGTTTACTCTTGAATACCTAAAAAAACATTATTTATGGAATTCACTATTTACTTTTTTGTTGAGTTAATTAAATAACGTTGTTACCTCTAATTCAAACGTGATTTTTCATCAAGTTCCTATTCCAGTGCATCTGTAATCGAGACTATAAATTCAACGACCAGAGAAACTCACAAAAGTGTGAATGCACATCAGTGTCCTCGGTTAATTACGACACCTTAAAAAATATGTGAAGAGTGGAAAACACCGTCACGCTGAAAATGACACTGAAGACTTCATTTTATGACAATTTTATTTTAAAAGCTTTATGCCAGAGATAATTTGATGTGCTTAACACAAGAGAAATTGAAAATCTCGTTGTCAACTTTTCAGAATGTTGGAACCTCAACGGTGTCAGGCCTGGAGAGAGCGAAAAATGCTGAGTACGCCTCGCAGTATCATTTTATTTTCCCTCACAGTGAGTAAAATTTCTAGTTTCTGGTAAATGTTCAAATATTCCGAAACACAAAGTAATTCGATTAGTTGGGTCTCGGGCATTACAAATTGCGACTTCCGGATCAACGTCTTGAGGATCCTTTAGAGATAATCATCCACATGAAAACCATCAACCAATTAAGAGGCTAAGAAAATCTGGTTGCTGGTGGAAATAGAAACTTACCAGCTTTGTAAGCTTACCCTGCATAACGCGTAGCTTTGGAAGCATTCGGAATCGATATCTCGTAACCTATCCATGCTAACTTCACCCCCCTTAAATAGCACACCAGTAATACATCATTCAAAAATGTTTCGTTTGAAATTATAATATTCGTAAAGGTACGATAAGCGCACCTCTCATTACAGTTCGGCCGGGGCTGTCGATGAGGCGCTTTGGCGGCGGACGATGTCCCACGCGCCTCATCCCAACGGCGCTTACAGGCGGCCGGGTTTTAATCCGTCACCGGCGGAGGCTTAAATCCCCACGCCCCCGCCCCCACTCGCCGCCGCACGCCGACATATTGGTCACCA
>BOPP01000104.1:3621786-3632848 GCA_017312745.1 Gryllus bimaculatus
TCACAGGACAAGAACAGCATAACAGAGTCTCCGGGCGATTTTCTTTTGTTGATTGATTGATTGATTTAGTTACTTCTAGCCACATCAGACATGGCATAAGTCATTAGTTCTCCCCCGTAAGTTTAGTGCAGCGCGTATTACTCCCTCGAGCAGGTGGTAAACGATCTATCTCCCCGCTGGATGGTGAGATTCTGTGTGACACCTTATCTTGTCTCGACCTATGCGTGGTTTTGTCCTCAACGCTAGGGTTAACAATCTCCACAACCATGCTGAGGCACTGCGTCGCAGCCGGGAAACGAAGCAGTGCGAGCTCCGACGCGTTGGTCTTCCACATGTGGCGGATTAGTGTCCGTTTCCATCGAGGAGTGCTTGTGAAAGGTAAAGGGGGTGAAGGAAAGGGAACATTCTGGGCGCGGTTCGGTGGCCCGTTCGTTAGGGTACTGCTTGACCAGCATCGGCCTGGTAAATGATGGGAAAAAAACAGGGCAGAACTACTTATTAGATCGGCCGAGGGCTAAGAATTCTCTCGTGACTGGACCGACTAACGCCTTATGTCATAGTGTTCCTGTGACCGGCTCTTGGACGAAAGAGAGGAGTGCGAAAGCTCCCTAGGTCAACTACCCCGCAGGGATTCTGAACCTCAGACCTCCAGCCATAGGCAGTAGAATGCAGTCCATGCCTGTTGATGCTATGGACCGAGCCTCCGGACGCCTTGGGCCTCTAGCCTCGCCCCGCTACGCATTCACAAGCGTCCTTGCAGCAGGACCAGGCCGGCTCCGGGCTCGAGTCCGCCGGGGGCTTGTGCCGGCGGGTCGGCGGGAGCGGTGTGCGTCGCGTCGCCGTCGCTTCGCACGCTCCGCCTGCGGGGGAGGGACGCGCCGGGCGGGCACGCGTGCGTGGGCGAGCTCCCCGCCGCCATCCCACCCACCCCCGCGCCCGACCGGCGCCAGCGCGCCCCCGAGCTGCTTATTTCCCGCTGGGCTTTCACGCCGCACCGTGGCGCCACCCCGCCTGAATTCGCAAATGCGTGTTTCCTGCAGAGAGTTTGAAGAGCGTGACTCCATTCAACAAGTCAAAGCACATCGGGGATACGTCCGCACGACGCGACGGCTCGAGGTGGATGGCGCGTGGACCGACTCGACACCTGCGCCTAAAATTCATTCTCGGCCAGCAACGAAGGGAGAGGCACGCCTAATGTGACAGATACGCCTTGAATTAACCGCATATCATGATACACTAATGTGTGTCAGTACGAAATAGCTTTTAATACAGAATTGTGTACTCGATGCAGACTACAAATGCACAAACAATAGATAGTGAGAATTAAGATTTAATCGTTGCGACTTCTTCTCGTGTACCGAATTAAAAAACGTGACATTTTAAAAGAGGAACTAACGGAAAATATTTATAGTTATTGGTTACATTTATAGTAATTTCCAATGTGTAGATGCGAATAAAAATGAAACTAAAATGTAAAATTATTTCAGTTTTTCAGTAAGTTGGTATTTTAACGCGGGTCTTTTAGTAATAATTTAATAAGTGCAATAAAGAAGAAGAAAAAGAAGAAGAAGAAAAAGAAGAAGAAAAAGAAGAAGAAAAAGAAGAAGAAAAAGAAGAAGAAAAAGAAGAAGGAAATTATGACACTTCTAATATTTCAGTACTAAAAGCACATCATTGCAAAAACCAATTTTTTTTTAAAATCTGTTTCGAGAAATAATCACCGGAAAGCAGAGTAAATCATACAAAAATTACTTTTAGTTATATTTATCATTGAGTAACATGAACTATTAGTAACATGAATCATTTTTAGAAACGGAAGTTGTACTTTCGCCGTGCAAAATTAATATTAGGCGCTGGAATATGTATTGCAAATATTCATAAACCCCCTCTTATCCATCATCATCTATATTTTGAAAACAAGCTGAAAGTTTACTGCAGTGTATTGGAATGGTAAAACATTATTTTCAATTTTTACATCTTCGAATAGATCTTAATCTAATAAACGATTATCTGAATAAATTATAGATGACGAGCCTTCCACGTCAAACTCTTAATTATTTTTTAGTCAAATCCTTAATTTTTTTAGTTTGAAAATTTCTTTCGTTATATCTTTATACTAACTTATGAAACATATTCGTAGTCCTCAGAAACCAAATAATAGAAATATACGTGGTCTTGTAAGAACATAGCGATATGTTCACACATGATTATCACAATATCCAGTATTTTTAATAATTAAAATATCAAAATTAATGGTGATGGTGTGTTATGGAAAGACAAAGCAGAGACAAATAGTTAATGAAGGAGGATATTACATGGTGTTCGCCATGGGTTAGACATTAAAAATCTCTCAACGTCATCTCCTTTGTATTATTCCCAAATGCAACCCAAAAACAAACAGTGCCTCCTACCTGCGTTGTACAGTATTGTTACTTTTTCCACTCGCGTAGGAAATTACGTGCATTTAGCATTGTTCCAAATAATACTTTTGTGTCAATTTTCATCATTGATAAACATAGCAGTGTTATTATAGACGCGTTTCCGGGCTGCCTTTATGAAAGCGCCGTAACAGAAATTATCCGCCGGCGCGTATGTTTGGGATCTCCCCCTTTATTCGCGGCTATTGAACACGTCGCGTATTCGCAGCGGATGTATGCGTTTGCGGTGTGTTTTTTCGCACAGTGGCTAAAAACCGTATTTGCCGCGCAAATTTGAAAAAACAATTACCACTTACAGCGCCGCAAATGACAATGTGGCGCTGCGATGCGGTGGCACCGACACTAGTGTTAGCATAGCAGACGGGAACAGCGGTGAGCGAAGCGAGAATGAAACGAGCGGGCGATGGGATGGGATGGGATGGGGAAGTGAGGAGCGGGGGATGCATAAGGGTAATTGCGTGGGTTCCGTGCTATTGACATGTAAGCGAAAGAAGGGAGACATCAGAAGCGGTCTGAAGATGAGGACGTGTTACTAGACAGTGATTAATTTTCGGTGTCTATAAAAAGGTAAAGTGATGTTTGTGACACGAAAATATGAAAAAAACTGCAAAAATATAGTGAGAATTTAGCGACGTTTCTATTTAATAATGGCAATGACGGGGCATGAGAGATAATTTAGAGACGTGTTGGGAAAATCGGAAATGAAAGAGAAAAGAAATATTCAAAATTTCTAGAAAACGTTGAATGTACTGAAGCAAGGGAGAAGGGTAATAGAGCTAATACTATATGGCGAGAAAAGGAATGGAAGTGAGATATTGCACGATTAATATACGGAAGTGTACGTGTATTAATAATACGGAAGTGCGTTCGAAAAGTGGGGGTCGATTAAATTTAGAAAGGGGCCAATGATGAACAAGAGATCGATTGGGGGTGCATAATCGAATTTGGACCGGCGATTGATAGGTATAACAAAGATTCCATTGATTACAAAAATATTCAATGAACTTGACAATTATTTTCAGCTATAGTGCGACAAATCATACATAACAATTATAAATACAAAATCGCTCTCCTTTCGTATCCATCGTTCATCCTTGGAATCAGGTGCGTGGAGAGGATGGTGCAACTGGTGCACTGCACCAATCCCCAGAGTAACGGGGCTCTAAAGAAGGATCCCCGTGGACGGATATAGGCAAAAATGAAAAGCAACTGCACTTCATACTCATTTTCTCCATATCAGCCACATTATTATACCAATTACATTTAAAACTCTTGATTTCACGTTTACTGCAAATAGGGGCACCATTTCGATATTCTGCACCGGGGCATCCGAGAACCTGGCAACGTAACTGTTTGGGATGTTTAGAAAACTAAACAGACTATAACTAATTTTATGAATTGAAATTAGAATTTTTCCTTTACTTCCTGGACTCACTAGGCCTTCCGCGGCAACAAAACGTACATGAAAGACAGTACTCGGGCCCACAGTGGGACTCGAAACCGCGACCCTTCTGACCGAGGGGCTGAGTTGGCACACGTTCTAGCCACCTCGCTCATCTAGGTCGGCATGTATTGAAATTAGATATTTACCAAAATATTGGTCTACGAAGTTGTTACCTTTATTTCAGACATTTATGCCATAAATGTCATTCTACATGTTATGATTATATTGTTTATGTTAGAGAGAATAACGTAAGGGGGTCGATAGAGTCAAGAAGTTCTTTAAAAGGGGTCGATGAGCGAAAAAGGATGTGACTCCTTGGGCTAGAGGATGGGAGGGAGGGAGGGAGCGAGCGAGGGAGGTCTCCGAGGTCAGGAGCAGCTGGGGGACATGGCGACAATGCCGGTAGTGAATGGCTGTCCAGCCGAGCAGTTGGGCGGGACCGCCAGGCGGAGTTTTCCCTTCTGCGCGATGAGTAATGGTGGCAGAACTTCGGCGCAGCTATAGAGACCAGGATTCGCGCTGGGAAATGAGGCCAGGGGCAGCGACGTTTCCGGATAATTGAGAGAGATGCCTCTGCGCTGGTAAAAAATGAGGCAGAAAATTCACGCAGTGTTGGAATTTTACGTTTAGGCGAGACTTTTTCTGCAAATCACAAGAGAAGAATATATTGTTTCCTGTAGTATTTTATCATTAGCTTTTCTATTTATTTGGATAAGTTATATCATTTTTTTAAATGCATTGTTTTGCGCCAAGTTTTTGGAGAGGTCTCGATATCAGAAAAATACGAAATAATATATTATGCATCTATTTTTTGTTACATTTTATTGCACGAGTTATTCGGGAACTCCCTCTTAAATATGTCCCTCTGTTGAAAATTTTTATAACTATAATACAGAAATATTATGAACTATTTTCATTTTCTTTACTATATAATATAGTTCAGGTGGTACAATACAAGACCAACTCTAAAAATTTATGTTTCAATCTTGTAAGTTGTCACTGGCGTTTGAAAAGCAGATACAACACGCTTAATATTTGATGGAGTATTAATTACTAAAACTATCCGTAGGAGTTCTGATAATAATTGTAATAAAATGTTATAAAATAACCGTTAAATCAAAATTCGTATTTTGTTTTACTTGTGCCACTGTTAACGAAATGCGACATGACAGGCTACGTTAATTTTGGAGTTTAGGTAAACGATATTCTTTTGTTGACTTACTAAAAGGAACATGAGGTATATTGACAACGCGTTTGTTAAATATTGACAATGATTGAGATGGTGTCGTTGGCTGTAGATAAATACAATATATATATATCATAAGATTAAAACCTTATGCACAACGGGAAACGTTGAGAACTCTACGTAAACTTATGAAAAAGATAATAAGGTGAAAATTACAATATGAATATATTATCTGCTACTCTGGTGTACTTTCATAATTATCACACGATATATGAGTAACAGAAATTAATTTGATTAAAGAGTGTTGCAATCAACTGAGAAACTGAACTTCTTGATGCACACAGAAATATTAGTATATTTTTCGTTTATTTGTCGTTTGTAATACGAGTGCTACAATTTATTGTTCACATACATTAACATTGTCTTTCTGAGCACAATGCCACACATCAGCCATGAAGGCATGCTTAGACAGAAATGAAGTTTCCTTAATGTTTTGCATCATAAAATACAATTGAATGAATGATTTAGTGCATCAAAAACGTATGCTTATTCTGATAACACAAATCGATTGTGATCGTGTTTGTTACTCTTTGGTAATGATCAGGTATGATATGTACACGTACAAAGGATCTAACACACTCTCAAGCAAAAACCTTATAAAAAATAACTTGCGACGTAAATCGGCCAATGGACCAGCAGTATGGTCAGCCAGAATATGGAGGGGGGAGCTTCTCACCACGCTCTACTCTCGACAGTACTGAAGTGCATACGCGGATGTGCTTGTGAATGCGATGAGGCTCTAGCATTTCTGAATCGGGGCTGCGCTAGTGCGGCAGGCCGATTCTCCTTCATTAGTCCACAGCTATGTCTGGCTAATTATCAGCACGGTGGCAGCTTGTTTGAGGCACGGTTACCGCGCACTGTAATATCAATGATTGATTCTGGGATATTGTTGGAATGATGTGGAGATTCCGTTGCTTTCAGATTGATCTCATTCCAGATCTATATTGGTCAACGTGGCACTACAGTTTGTGTTTCATCAACACCTTTGTTTCTCTAGCGAAGCTATGATGGAATTGCAGCACGGAAATGTAACATGTAACGCATGTGTCCTACGAAACTCTGAATATTCGAAATAATATTCTAGGACTATGTTCTACAAATTTCCAAGAAGAACCTGAAAATATTATTTTTAAACATGTCCCTTGGATTGGGTTTTTCAGAAAGCAATAATCAGAAAATAGTTTTTATTATGTTGCTGATAAATGAATTAAGTATACACTGAATAAGGCACATCGTTTAGTATTTTAATTCTAATGGTTTCATAACATAATTATTCATCGCATCACGAACGGAAAGTAAATTCGTTCAAAAGTTTTCATCGAGGATAACTGAATAAAAAAATACAATACTTCATGCAGCATACATTAAATGTCAGCAGATTAAGGTATTTTTGTAATTACTGCTTTAAAATCATTAAATTGAACAATGCTATCGAAATAATAACTCTGAACTAAAATAAATTGCACTCGATTCACATTAAGCATGTATTTTCCGACGAATAACTTCCCGTCAACAATACAACTACAGTTTATAATTAATATTCCAATCCATTTGACAATTAATACTACAAAAACAATATTGCCGGATTTATCTTTAAATCTCCATTTATGTGTAATTCTGCTCGTATCCTGTTTTCCACCTCACGCGCTCTTCCAGTTTTCATTCTGTTTTTTTAATATAAATGAACTTTATGCCGACACTCATGTCTACTGCTTTCAAAGGAATTTGAACTTTTTTATATATTTTAATAACTTTCAATTTTTATTCTGCCATACTACTATGTCCTCACAAATTCTTCACGTCATATAGATACGGTTAAATAATTAATACGACACATAACAATAATTTTTAATTTCGCTAATAAAAAATGAGGCACTGAGATGCGGCCAACGCAATAGATAACTTATATAAACAAGTTTAATCTGGCAGCACTGCAAGGAAACGTGGAGTCAGTTTATCTGTTGATGAAGAATTGAACGGTACGCAACAAACACTTTATACAGGATTTTGTTCTGATTAATTAACTTTAAATGAAATTAAATTAGATAGACATAATAAAAAAGACTAGGGAAAGGGCTTAGGAGCAAGAAATTGGAAAATCAGGGGATTGCAACCCCCGCGTACGTAGGTCACAACGAACGTTTCAATGCGGATTCTACACAATTCGAATCATTACGTCTTTACTTCTGGAGGAGGATTCCAAACTTTCGAAGTAAGTTTGAATAGCTGCGTACCTGTACTTAATTTAATTCCTAAGTTTGGTGATGAGGCACTGTGAATAAACTTGGTGAAGAGCTCTGGCGCTCGCCTGCTGTACAGAAGAAGAAGATACAAACTCTCTCTGAATTCAACAATTAAGAGTATGGGAAATGTATTTATATATTTTAATCAGCCCACACTAACTTTTAAATGTAGGTACTTGAAAATTCTGTACTTAAAAACTAATTAGTCCTTAGTTTCACATTTTTGGTATTACGCAACATAAAAATAAGAAAATGAATTTAGATAAGTGCACCAAGGCTGCCACTAAGCTATTACACACTAACTTAATCAGAAATCAATACTGTTTATACATTTAACACATCGAGATTTATTTCACATTTAAACCAAACCTAAAATTTAACCCTTTTCTAGTACAAAAGTGTTAAGAAAAAAAGATAACAAAAAGTGGAATTTCTACAGATGAAATGACTTTAAAGAACGAACTGTTTTTGCAGTAGGAACAAAATATTCAAAGAAGTATTCTTATAAGAATAATTTTAATTCAAGAAATATTTATAGCGTATTTCACTAAGAACTGCCGTAAATATAGATGCAAGAAGTTTGAAATTTTCATCGCAATAATCAACGCACTTACACGAAAGGTAATAAAATATTTTTAGGGACTATTTTTGCCATTCCCATTCCCCAAAAATAATTTTTGGGTTATACCTAGGCCAGTAGGTGTTTCAAATTGTTAAACCCAGTTTTTTATGTTGTTCCACAGTTAACGTTCTTTCAAGCCACTCCATCCAAAGGCTTCCATGGGGGATGGGAGCATCCGGAATAACCTCGCCCTCCTCGTGGGCGTAGCAGGGGTCCGGAGCAAGTTTTCTTCGTTCATTACACAGTAAAATGTTTGCTTGAACTGCGATCCCCGTTGATCTACTTCCCAAATTCTATATTTTTCTCCTCTTAGTACTCCTGGCGCCAATCACAAGTAACACAACTTTCTGGGTTAACAGACCTTTTCATGTGCAAAATAACATTCATCAGGTAATTATACTACCTACAACCGCAACGCTTTCGTAAATACAGCTTCTAGATTTTTTAATTTTTTTTATTTTATCGTTAGATCGCTTTAATGTCGTTGCTGTTCTTTTTGTCGTTCCACCCATCTCGGCTTTCGCAACGTGGGTTACGTTCCTGGAACTCTCCTCAGATACCGATGCTATTTAACCTAATATTATTTACTTTACTTGCTTCAACCAGATACTATTTACCATTTGAATACAACGACCTTATTAAATTAAAATAATTTAAAATTGAACATTACACTTATGAACATTTAATCATTATATTCACAACTAATAATTTTTAATGATATCTTATAAATAACAGTGATTTTCATTTTATATAAACAGTGATTCATTTATATCACCGAGTGATTCATTATATCAGCGTATTTCATTATAGTCAGCAGTGATCATAACACAAATGGATTTATTTATATAAGCAATGATAATATTAATAAGAATGAATAGAATAAGAATGGGAGCATAGCCCCCAAGTATCGCGAGGACTGGCACGACCTTCGACCTGGACGGCTGAAGCGCAAAGAGATCGCGCATAGGTGCTGGCGGGCGGGGCGTGGGAGGAGGATGGGCGTGGTTTACAGGATCGCCTGCATGAGGAGCGGCGCGGAGCGCTGGAATACGACCGAGGCGGGCGTGGGAGTGACAGGCCATCGAGCACGCCAGGTGCGGCCCACGCGAAAGACGGATCAACGTTCACCCCGTCAGTTCCCCCCCCAGCAAGGACCACGTTCTCGACGTGCCATCGCTCGCTCCCGCCCGGCCTCGCTAAACATCAGTCCATCGCCTTCGACCCCACACACGCTCTTCCAACCGCGCTCAAGTCTCGTCCGTCCCCTTCGTCTTATCTCCCAGCATTTTCTTTAATATAAAACCAATGGTCCAAAAATACTCTTTTCTACTTGGGTACAACAGTCCAGTACGCTAACCGTTACACCATCGCCGCCGCATAACTTTAACATTTTAGTATGGATAGTGCTAAATGCACTGGGTAACATAGCATAAACGTAATTGCCATGTATTTACTTATAATATATGTATTTAAATTTAATATTTATAATACCGGCGAAATATGTGAGTGCATTCTTGAGTACATGTGCTTCGAAAGACGTGTGATAAAGTTTCTTGAAAACTCAAAACTTTTCTGTGACAATAAGCTGAAAATTCCACATGTAAAATTGTTCTTAGACGGAAATAGATGACAACTTGGTAGAGGGTAGGGCTAAACAGAAAAGCCAGCCGAGACTTAAGAGATTAAAAAGCTAACTAGTACGAGAAAGGTTGTGCCATTCTGTTTCACAAATGATTTCCGAATTAAAAATATTCTTGAAGGAGCTGCGTTGATAACCGTTCACGTCAAATCCCTTTCTCATATGCGCGTTTTCTTGCCCTTTCACCACCACTCCTTTGTTAATTTTTTTTTTTATTATTTCACTCGTTTTAAACCAGACGCAATGCATACCACACTTTATGTACACTTCGATACAGTCCACATTGATATTATTTACTGTCCGTCCTTCGCACGGTTTACACCTCACAACGCCCTGGCCTCCGTTCTGTGCTCCCCGGGATGCTCCCGCCCGCGCCTCATCCATTTTCGTTTCCCCGTTCCCGTCTCGCAAGAATTCCCGCCGCATCGTACAGCGCCAGCGTCCAGCCCCCCTAGCGGTCTCCCAGCTCACGCTGGGCCAAAAGGCCAGTCTCAAAGGATTCCGAGGAAATAGGAAGGAAGGCGGTGTAGTAAAGATTTACATTATGTCAAAACAGTTTTCATAAATTTTACAACTTAGCAAATATCAGGGAAATGGCGCATTTAATGATTAACGAGATCCATTATCAATAAAAATGCGAAATTCACATTTCTGACATTTGTGTATGAAATTATAAAAATAAAACGAATTCGTACAAGAACTATTGCAATTATTTACGAGACACCAGAAAAGAAATACTTCAAAATACATTCATGAATTTTAAATTCATTGCACTTAATTCTGCCAAAATAGTTATTAATATAATTCTAAACAATAAATAATTTAATGTATTTAATCATTTCGTACTAAAATACATACTATAAACAGAGATAGAAACCAATCTGGCTCGCATCGATTTGAAGTCAGATCATGTAAGAATTTAATTATCGAACAAACCAATATATTTAGCTTCTGCACCTAACAATTTTCTTAATTCAACATCGAGGTCGCAATCTTTATTATCGATATGTACTCTCCAATAATATTACGCTGTTATCTCTATGGTATCTTTATCTTTATGCCATAGCATATGATCAATTAACCAATAATCATAGTTAAATAAAATAAGTTAAGTTAAATCTTCATACATCGTTTCTACATTACTTGTGAAACTTGTGTGCATGTCTGTAAAATTACGTCCCCCTCCGGCAGCGCTGCTTCGACCTGATAGCCTTCATGTCGCAATCGTCCCCGGACACACGGCATCACCCATCAACGATGAAGCTCAGGTGGATTGGGAATTGCATTTAACTGGAGCGCCAACTAATGGAGAGTTACAACACAGTGAACAGAATAAAAACCTTATCTATGAAAAAATCCCCAAGAGACGCCAAGGTTCATGGAGATCGGAGTTTATATATCTCGGACAAACACTACGTATAACTTTA
>BOPP01000104.1:3642343-3676123 GCA_017312745.1 Gryllus bimaculatus
GGCAACTCAAGCCGGTGGATTTTTTTGTTGCACTGACAAGCTGGAGGGTACGGGATTGGGTAAGGAACGCAGAAGAGGCAGGTGTTCCGGATCGTTTGCGAAAGGCTTGCGGTTAAGCGAAAGGATAAGCATCCCGTTTGTAATTATATTGCTCAACGGAGCTGAACGACAATTCTAATAATTGAACTAATTGATTTTGAACGGGTTCTCTAATGACTGTCATAATTTGCGCAATTTAAAGCGTTAAATGATTCAAGCGGATAATCAAAGCCGACGATGCACGTATCTTCATTAAAATGAATTTAACTACTCGTCATTGGGGCATTTGAGAAATACTTGGATCTTAACTTTAAAAAGGTTGGGAAATACATTTCTCGATCAGGTTATTTAGCTCATTTTCTTAAGACGAATTACGTATCTGAGACGACAATACTTAGCGTAGAATCAAACTTAATCGATAGACATCCAAATTAGACTCTAGAAAGGAAATTATGCATCCAGAGTTTGTGCGGTATTATTTACATTCGAAAATTAATTCGTAGCGGGCATTGTACCTGAGCATTCGAAAAGAGGGAGGGCATTATAACTTCCAAGCCAGAAACTTATGCTAAAACATTAACGAGTCGAGTGCAGGGTTGTGGGCGTGGTGCCCGTAGCGACAGCGCGTAGAGATAATATGCATCAGTCGACGAGGACGTTCAAGTGTTGTCAATGCCAAGGCCGACAGATCGGGTACGGAAGTGAGCAAGCGCGCGGCCCGCGGGGCGGGGCGGGGTCGCGAGACAGGCGACCGCGCGCGAGGGGCGGCGGCGCTGGAAAAGGGCGGGGCAAGCACGACGCCGCCGCGGCGGGAACGGGAGGAAGCGGAGCGGTGGAGGGAAAATGGGCGAGACTGCAGCGCCATGCACCGCGCGCCCTAATAAAAAACTTGTTGAAGGTCGTTCGTGCCGGCGGAGGGGCCATGAATGCGAATGGCCGCGCGGCGGAGAAAGCGGTCTGTGGATCGGCGGGCGCGCTTCCAGCTTATTGGCGCGCCGCGGGGCCAGGGCGCGGCCAGAACCACGGCGGCGGCGTGGTGGCCAGCAGCGGTGGGTGGCAGTGTGCTATGAGGGCGGTGATGGGGAGCGAGGCGATGGCGGTGAGGCGAATGGCGAGGCGATGGCGGGATGGGGCGATGCGGACGGCGGAGCGAGTGGGGCGGAGGGCGATGGCGAGCGATGGCGGAGGCGATGGCGAGGCGATGGCGGGATGGGCAGGCGATGGCGGAGGCGATGGCGGAGGCGATGGCGGAGGCGGATGGCGGAGCGATGGCGGAAGGGCGATGGCGGAAGGCGATGGCGGAGCGATGGCATGGCGGGCGTGGAGGCGAATGGCGGAGCGATGAGGCTGGGAGGCGATGGTGGGAGCGGTGGCGGGAGCGGTGGCGGCGGCCATGGCTGTAGCAGATGCGGCCGATGCGAGGGGGCGTGGACGGGGCAATGTGGATGGCGTGGAAAGTAATGAGGTCGGGGCGTTGAAACGTCTGGGGTTCTTTTACCGAGGGTGGAGGAGAAAATAATATACTGAGACTATTCTAGGCAGAAAGACTAGTACCACTGGGCGCGATAATTTAAAAAGAGGTAGCCAGCAAGAACTGTGGGTGCAGTGTGAACTATTGACATTGCACAGACTTATCCAGGAAACTGTCATGATAATATACCCGTTTCTGAAAGTACATATTAATTACGCCAACTCCCTTTCCACTCGGTCAAAGTATTTTTTAATATGAATTTGAATGACTAAATAATAATATTAATGAGTATTAACGGACATAAAAATTAAAATTAATTAATTCTTAGAACATATGAAATTTGCTAAAAAATTACGCCTATCTTGAAGGACAAATTCTCTTACAACTCCGATCCCGCGGCTTCGCACAAGACCAGTGAAGAGGATTAAAACGGAAAAGTGGACGAAGGCAACCGAAAGGCGTTGAACAGCAAGCGGCGAAAGCGAAACAGACCCGAGGAATGGTCGTGTGGTGGACTCCCACTGTGAAAGGGCAGCCGTGCAGGAGAGCAACGAGTGCCCAGGGAGTGTCGAGGATGGGCGAAGGGGCTGCGGGGAACGGGTGAGACTGGAGGGGATGGGGAGGGGAGGGGAGGGGTGTCGCGGGCGGTGCGCTGTCCGCCCTAACCTACTGTTCGGCCACGCCCACGCGCTGTCTTGCGCCCGCGCAGGGAATGTGACGCGACGCGACGCGACGCGACGCGATGGGACACTGCGCCAAAGAGTCAACCACAGGAAAGAGGCGGCGGAAGGCTCCGCTAATTGAAGGCTGATTTAGCGACGGAACCGTGTGCAGCTGTGCACTTTATTGTCCGCGGAATTTTAATCTAGCCCTGGTTAACCAGGACGTTCTCGTCAAAATACTTTAATGAAGAGGTTGTTAACAGAGAAAAAATGCATCATTGTCCACACCCGTACTCAGTAAATATTATTATTGATTGCAATCCCAGTACATCGCCGTTCTAATTTAGCACTGTCGAGACATTACATTCAGAGAAATAAATTATTTTTTGGCATTTTAATGAGCATTATAATATCAACTTTCAACATTGTATCTCTCGAACCCATCAATACAAAATACTTTTAAATTACTGTTTCCATTTTAAACTTTCGACTGGTGTGCGTCAAATTCCATAAATTAGTGGTTTATAACGAGAATTCTTTTAAATCTAAATTTTCCCTCAGTTTTATTTTTAGTAATGATTCTCGTGTAATCGTAACTCTTCATTTTTATAAATGTAATCTCAAAAGAAAAGTATCTAGGCGGAAAATAAATATATGTAAGCGGAATTCCTTTTTCTTTAAAACAGCAGTAAGCGTGGACCGTTACTTTAAATGTCACCAATGAGGAAAAGCCGTGCTAACTAAACTGTGAAAAAAGGTATATCGATGTTCTTAGAAATCAAGAACCTAGAAGAGGTGTTCAACTGTTTCACCACTTCAAAATTCTCTCATGGTGGTGAGTTTCAGATATTAACCCAATCTTTAAAAAAACAATGGATTTATTGTGATTTCCGAGATTTGCTTTCTTTGGAAAACTACACCAATGGATCGACCTTTGGTTAAGAACGATAAAACTGACGCAAATGTAAACTGTGAATAAAATTACACGTTGAGAACGGGCTATTCTGTTCGCAAGGGCCCCGCCGTATAATAGATCACGTAAAAGCCTTTAGAATGCAGTTCCTGGAAAAGTAATAAAGGAACTCGACTACGATTCAGCAACGAGAAAAAAAACTTCTTAGCATTCTCCGGAAAAGATATTTATTCAAAAAGTAGAAAAAGATTCTATGTTTGCTCCCTACAGTCAACACACAAATGCTTTCTCGCTAGTTATAATATTTCAATGACAATATGTAACTCTCATAATGGAGTTTGTTTTACTGCTACATACACGAATATCGGCGAAAATAAATTTAGTCAATTAATTAGCATAAACTCAGTAGTTTTTCATCAATATTTGGGTTACAGAAAACATCTGTCTTACTACAGTACAAACAATATAATTAAAAATGATCCGTGTTCCTTTCTCACTTGGGCGGTTGTTCTGGGCGAGCAATTTGTTCATCGTACTTTTGTTCACAAGCTCAACAAAAGGGTTCGTCCTTCAGACATGGAATGCCTTACAACAATGTCTGCTTAAGATCCCTTTAGTTCCTCCAGCGGTCCCATCAAAACATCCGCACAAACAGGCGGCGCCGGTAGCCGGGCGCCAGACATATTCACGCCCTCACCTCTCTGGAACCACCGCACGCCCAAGAACTTCCTCAAACACAGCGTCAGCCCGTCGGTTTCATCCCCATGTCTCAACCACTCGCCCGCCCCTTCTCACCCTACACTGACCCTTTGGCCCCACACTTACCTACAGGCTCCACACACGTCCCTTCTTGCCTTCTCCCTTCTTTTCATCCTCTCACCCCCACACACGCCACCCTGTTTTGCCCTCACGCCCCACCCTCTCTTTCATTCCCGCTTTTAGACCATACTCCCTCACATTCTCCTACACCCGCCCACTCTCGCTCACTCTCACCCACACTCTCTCAACCTTGCCCACACTCGCCCTATTTTCCACATTCGATTCCAGTCGCCCTTAATCGCCGCCTCGTCATCCAGCCCCGCTCGTCTCCCCACGTACCCTCCTCGATTCCACCGCGCCATCTCGGCGCCATTTCGGGCAACCCCAGCGACTGCCCACGCCCGCCCGCGCCCACATTCGCCTCCCTTCACCAAAACAGCTCCCGTCCGCCCACCCGCCGCCGCCGCCCGCCCGCGCAGCCGCGTATTAATTACTACGTGGAAAGAGCGGAGCTGCGGGGGCGGCTGGGGCGGCTGCGGCGGCTGCGGGCGCCGGCGCCGCCGATTTGGCAGCCGTCCAGGCGGAAACAAACCTGCGCGCCCCGATAGCCGCCGGCCGCGCCCAATTATCGTGTTTGGAAAGAGACGGGCGATGCGCGCGCAGCCGAGGGGGAGGCAGGGGGGCGCGGGTGAGCGAGGCGAAGCGGCGGAAAGAGATGAGGGACGCTGCTGGTTCGGTTCTGGTACCAGGGAGGCAGAGAGGAAAGGGCGGGGAGGAGAGAGAATGGAGGAGGCGGAGGAGTGGAGCAATATCGGAGGAACGAGGAAGATGGCGCACAGTGGAGAGGAAAGTCGGCCAAAATGCCCAAAATCAAAATATGCTTCAGAAGCTCCAATTCACATGAAAGGGGGGAGCAAAATGTCTCCTTCGTCGTTCCCCGATCAGCAAAGGAATGGGGAATCACGCCATTCCTTTCAGTGCAAGTTTGAACTTGCACAAGTGTTGCGCCGCGCACTTCTTGGCTCTCGCACTACGAAGCGAGGTGTGTTTTTCGACGTAAATAGTTTTGCTCTCAAGCAGCAGAATCGTATGTGCTATGGATACGATACTTGGAGGTGTGTACATTAAATCTTTATTAATAAAAAACATATTCCTCAAATAATAATTTGGTAATTCCAAATAGAAACTTCACGTGTCACAACGGAATGAAATGAGCCTTTTTCATATTGTCTTTTAGTTACCTTCCGGGTATTTCCGGGCTATGATATTAAGTGAATACGATTTTGGAATTCATCAGTATTCAGAACGTTAATCTAAGTTTGCACATGTTTCCCCCATTTTTGCGTTAAGATACTTTATTTACAATGATGCACAGTTTTGTTAGCCTTTCTAACTACAATATTAATTTTTCTATTCTTCGTTCATGATCTGATACTGAGAGCTATTTATTAACAAGGAGGGATCTTGTAGAGTTATTTAACCCATTGAAAAGAAAAAACGAAGAATAAATATAGATAAAGTTTCAATAGAAAAATATCCATAGAGCAAACTAACAAGGAAGTGCTTCGCAGGGTGTTAATTGTATCTGACTCACTGATTTCAGAAATGGAGTAATGGAAAAAATTGTAACAAAGGCATTTGACGAAGAAGTTACACGAATGTTAATGCCTTTCAAGTAGAACTTCACTTGTGGAAGAACAGTCACATGACGAAAGTTCTGATTCTTAGGTTATATAATTAAATATTTGAAGGTTAAACAATAGAATAAGTCATTATTTCATTATAAAATGTGGGTTTTATTTCTAAAAATTTCGAAAAACGCTTAATAATACTTTTTGCCAACTACCCCCCCCTTGTGGGGCGGTTGAATACCGCAAACTAAGAGGTTGGAGATGGCTAATGTGGCAGAAAATAGGAATTCAGAGATTGGCAGAGTACTGGGAGACCTGAAAGTTCTTTGGAAGATCGACTTGTTTGGCACCAAGCTGGAATGGTTAACGACGGGGAAAAACACTTCCCGAAATCTACAACGTACACCGTAGTTGCAAACGTTGTCGAAGTACATCCTAGTTTCCCGCGGGGGTGGAGGCGGAGACTTCTACCCGGGGTCTGAGACTCTTATCACTCACGTCGTAAGGTGGCTGGGAATAGGTGGCTTGTCGCCGACTTTTGGGAGGGATCGGGTGTGAGGTTCGTTAGTCAGCATCCTCTGTGCAGCTGGGAGCGTATCTCAAACCCACATATGAAAGTCCAGACGGGGAATATAAATCTTCCCGCCGCCTGTACTCACGTCGATAGCTTCAAGGTGGAGGCAGTGAGGAGACGGTCGAATAATCAGGAACTGATTTATAAACTCAATACTGTTACGTATCTTTTAAATCTTATGTTCCCGCCTCAGCGAATATTAAGTGCCCGCAACCGATCGTAACGCCGAAAACTAAATCAGTTGCAGCTGTAGTACCACTTATCACTCGTCGTCGATTGGCCTCTGTCTTGAGGTAGTTGTAAATAATAACACTTGAAGTTCTAAACACAAAACAAGTATGTTGTTCATAAATTCATACATTCATACAAGGATCAATCGGCAAATTGACCTCCTCTGTTTCCATTTAGGAATTTCCTTCCCCAAGGTTTCGCTACTATTAGTTTCATCTAATCTTCCCCGAAGTCTCCACTATTTTGGACTTATCTAGTTGATATCACGTTGATTTTCAAGAAGCCTACACACAGGCGTCCATTCTCTAATAAATCAACCCAGTTCTCCTCTCAACAACCGCGTCTCCATGGTAAACGACAATCCACACCCGAGTTACTCGCCACTCCAACTAAATTTATTGTTTCATATCGCAACAAAGACTGAAGATAGATACGCCACAGTTACCTTACCATGTACGAATTTGTCGACGTAATACACGTACGTAGGTCCTTTGTAATACCATTCTCACTATAGCACAGCTCGCCGCAGTTGCGGCCCAGATTCAATACACGGAATCAGGGCAACCTTCTTTTCCAAGGGATCCCCTTTGGTCGGGTTGTCACAAGCCTAGCCAATGTACTAAGAAACTTGTAGGTGCTGACATTAAAGTGTCTTTCTAAAAACTTCCTACATTTTCAAAAATATAACAATTTAAAACTGTTGAACCCCCTCTTACAACTATACTATTGAAGACAGATTTCTGTAATTAATAAAATCTCATCTTCAATATTTTATCTTTAAACCATTTAATGAACACGTTTTTCAAAATATTAGTCTTTTCAATAAATTAGAAACTTAGAAATCACCAGGTAGTCACTAAAAACATGACTTGAAAACAGTTTATCCTGAATCCGGTGGCGGAGAATTTGATTATGACTACTCATAGGTAATCTATTCTTTAGTCACGTCAAATTTTTTCAAGAATACATTAGTCTCATGTTGCTATTTCATCGAATTATGTGAACAAATCTACAATAATGCTGAAGTGTGGTAGCTGGTCTAGGAGCAAAGAACAAAAACAAAAAACAAAAAAACAAAAAAAACAAAAAAACAAAAAAACAAAAAACAAAAAAACAAAAAAACAAAAAAAAGGTTTGCGAAAATGTTACAATACATCATCTATTTCTATCATTTATAACTCGTGATTTATAGGAAGTAGAAGTCAAAATTAATCATTTCTTAAGAGCTAATGGTCTCATAAATCTCCCTAATACTATTAGTAAGCTTATATTGGTATTTTCAAATAAATATATTATTCAAAGAATGATCATTCAAATATGTAATCAATGTTTGTTAGTTCTACGAACGTGTTCAATAAAGTTATTTTTTTCAGTAAACGACTACATAGTCAGTATGCATCCAATTATCTTCATCGAAATTCTCCTGATTGTCGGAAACTTGCGTGACGTGCGCAACCAATAATCAATTCATGCAATTACTCCCCGATAAAGCGGACCTTACTTCGGCGTCAATGGAATTATTACCCGCTAAAACGAACAAATTAAAGATGCAGCCTGACCTGAGTACTAGTAGTTTTGCGTGCGTGGCCTGATCCGAATCGTTACCTACCTACATTGCTTGCCAGAACTGGGAAGGTAATTACATCGCACATTACTCCCGCGTTCTAACTGAATTTGGGCAACCAAATGGCGTAGTGCCAAAGCGACGAGTCAAAACAGTTTATTCACCAATGAACATTCGCGCATATTCGCATGGTAGGTCGAGGCCAGTAAACGGTAGCAGAGAAAATTAATAACGAATAAAATAGAAAAATGTACTCAATTTACTTCCCCCGCAAAAGCTGGTAGGCAATTATCTCCACCTAAATTCAATTTAATCTCGCTGGTGGAAAGTGATCTTTCAAGTCTTAGGTTGCCTGTGTGAATTCTTGGGATTAGTTATTCAAACATAAATATTCTAATACAATTTTAAAAATATATTCTCATGTTTTAATAGTTGAAAATAATTCTAGAAACGTCTACACAGGATTTATATTTTTTCCTGAACACTAACTCCATTTCATCAGCGTAGAACATACTCGATGGTTCTGTGTACCTCATTCGGTTGAAAGCCTAATTCCACGTCAAAGAAGAGGATGAGCCCTGGAGAACACGTATTTGCTCCCACAAAATGAAAATTTAGCATGCGTTGGCAGCCGTCGAAGTTCTTCTCCAATTCTGGGTACCCTCACTCTGCCTCTCCACATTTCCAGCCAACTGTACGATCACAGGAAGTAGAACACACGGTATATAACTCTTGGATCTGCGAGCGCTTTTTTTCCTCTACGCCCGTCCCGTCCCCTGCTTTGCCAGCAGAGGAGCAAGCGGCAGACAGCTTTCACGAAAACCACTCGCCGTCTATGAGCAAACAATCCCGCATCGCTGCGCCGTTCAATTGACGCAGAGCGGTCTCACACGACTCACCCGCCTAACAGCCGCTAGGGACGCCGCCGTACTTCTAATATTGTCTTTACATCTGTTTGAGATGGATACAGATTCCCATCAATCGATGGTATCCTGATATATCGGTAATGCAGAGTATAAACAGAAAAAAACTTAACACACCTTCAATATGTTATAAACATGTTTCCGCTTTGATCCTGGACTTTTTCTTCACTCTTGGCACTTCCCAGGAATTCATTTGTACTAGCCAGAGTACAAAGTTATATACTCACAAAGGAACCCACAAAGATACAAAGGAGTTAAATTAAAAATTATTAAGAAAATGTAATAAATCATAATAATGTAGGAGAAATCAATTAGAAACCAAAACTAACAATCAAAATTGATTTTAATTTCAAGCAAAGTGAAACAGTTTATAAATAACGTCATTTTTCATCATTAACCATACAGACTTAGAAAATCATTATGTTAGGTATTTTTCATTACATTATGTAAAGCAAGGTATTGTATGGTAATTTATCGCACAAGGTATTGAATCAGATGTGTCATCGACGGGGTGACCGGGCGCCAGCGACAGGCAGAGCAAACGCGCGTCCCGTGGCCGCGCAGGCGCAATTGCCCCGCTCGTCCGGCAGCGAGGGGCCGCCAGCCCAGAGGTGCGCCCGGGGGGAGCCCTATTTACGGCTGTTTCCACAAGGTGTTTGCTCACCCGATCGCCCCGGGAGCGGCGAGCCAGCACATCACCGCCCTTGCCGTCCTTGCCGTCCTCGCCGCCCTCGCCGCCCTCGCCCCCCCCCCCACCGCACTCACCTCGCTGCCCTCGCCCCCCACCTCACTCACGTCGCCGGTCACGTCGCCGGTCACGTCGCCGGTCACGTCGCCGGTCACGTCGCCGGTCACGTCGCAACTTGCCACCGCCGAACTCGTCGCTGCGACAATGCTCACTGTCGAACAACTCCTGATTATTTGCATCGACTGAAGCTAAGCCTTGACATCACACTTGCTACTCATCACAAAATTCTTAATGTATCATTTTCGCTTTCAATGAATTAAAGGGACATACTCATAAAGTTGGGAAACGAATGAGGAGCCATAATTATGCCTAAATGCTTGTGGTGAATTACAATTACAAAAACTTGAAACATAGTACATAGACCAACGAAAAGTGTTACAAAAACTGTCAAGAACACAACGAAAAATGGTTCTTAGTTTCTTGTGAGTTTCTTCATGCAACACTAGGATTTACCTAATCTGTCACCGTCTTTCTATCTTTACTGTTGGATTAATAACTCCGCCCTGCCCATCGAGCTGCCACCGCTGTGGCCGTTTCCTGTGCCATTACCTTCCGAGAGTGGCACGGCGCACCAGGGCGCTGCAGGGCGCGGCTGGAAGGGCCGAGCGGGGCCGGCGGCACAGCGGTGTTGAATCTTAATTAAGTGGCGCTAATGACAGCGGCGCGGTGAAAACACGGCAGTGGCGCCGCCCGTCGGGGATAACCCCGCAATCGATATGTATACATGCAAATTCAATTGGTCGGTGGCGTCCCAGCGCGCCCATGTGCCCGCCCGCCCACCGGCCCTCGCCCACCGGCCCTCGCCCACCGGCCCTCGCCCACCGGCCCTCGCCCACCGGCCGCAACTTGCGTCTCGTGGCAGCACTCACTCCCCCGCACCGCCCTCGAGCCTTCGGGAACGGAAGAGGAAACGCACAGAGCACCTAAAGGGCGCCCACGCTCTTATGCTCACGGAGAAAATTCTTGCTCCTTTAAGAAACGTATCTACTGAATTACCCAACTATACCTCCTGTACTTGAAGTTCTTCAGTTAACTGAACTCACCAGAGCATAGCATATAAATTTAAAAACTGCATAGAATTTAGGACAAATGTTTTAAGAAATGGAAAAAATAAATTATATTCTATACTATATCCTGAATGCGAAGATGATAATGTGCAAAGGACCATACACTTCCTCCCAAATTAATAATTGGTTTATTCCCAAATTCCCGTTACCACAAGGCTGTTTGCCCCGTATTAGGACAGAGAAAGAAATAGGAAATAAAATAATCACATCTGCTTCAACACGTCAATTTCATAAACATGATTATCCCAGAAAAGACAAAAAATTAATAAAGAACTTTCATGTACGTGCAATTTCAATACTCATCTCTAGATCCCCCAAATTACTGTTACGATTGACATTGACCACAATGGATCAAAAATATTTGCATGTTTGCAATATGAGTATTTAATGAATGCACTCTGAACTAGAGCACACAAAATCAATGAAAACATGAAATATTTATGCCACTAACGAACATAGAATATAGCCAACAAATGAACATGGTTTGGAATGAAGCTTGTAATGTAATAACAATATTGAATAAATCAATGTCTCTTCATCAATAAAAAATGCTGTATTATATATGATATTCCATTTGAAATTCAGCATAGTCTCTCTAGTAGTAATTTCTTAAAAACGTAGTTTTCCACAACCATGTATCTGCAAGCTGTGAGGCGCAGTCGCAGCCAAGATAAGCTCGAAGCTTCCGACTGCTCTTCTAACATGTGTGGTAGTGTAGTGCATGTAAATAAAGTTTGTGTAAAAAAGGATAGGATAGGGCAAGGAAGGGTAGGAACAAGGAACGCGCATTGTCTATGGCCAGTTTGTTAGGGCACTGCTCAAACACTCGCCAAGTATTGATGAGAGAACCTACGGAACCCTCCGTCCGTCGGTCAGTCCGTGAACAACGCTAACGGCTAAACCGTTCAACCGATATAGCAATTGTTTTTACTTGACGTCCTTTGGGTATTTTCCAAATTTAAAAAAATCCGGCATTCTGGGAAAAGTTGAAAGTTGATTATAATCTAAATGCGTGCCAAATAACGCGTGGAACGTCGTTATCACTTTTAGTATTTGTAGCATGCGCGGAATAACTTTTTTCATCTTATTTAAAGTGGTAAGCACAGTCAATGTACGTTTTCTTACAATGATTGAAATTTGAAGCATAATTTTGAATTTTGTTCTCTAGTATTATTACCTTGTTGAAACACGTTTCAAAAAAGCCCTTTCGCAAAAATTATTGTTTTACATTTTTTTAACTAGAATATGAAATGTGTAGACAAAAGATTCTTTAGCTGTCCTTTTGTCTTGTAAAAACTGGTTTTGACTGAAAAAAGCACTTTAATAAGATTCTTCGTCCGAGCTCGACGAAAGACCCTAATTGCACTCAAAATAAAATCTATCTCTAACACTGAATTTGAAAACGTGGCCTTAGCAAGTTGGAGTTTAGATCTCACGATGTGGCATTGCTATGTAGTACAGTGCCACCTTTTTATAAATGTGCCGGTCATGCGGGCATTTGGTCTCGGCGAACGAGACCATGGATGCCAGAGAATTTAAGACGGCGGCCGATAGAATTGCAGAAGAGGGAAGGTGGCTTCGCCCTACCAGAAAGTTCAACTTGTATCTACGTTATAGAAGATGCTGGAACTGCTCACCACGGCTCTGATACATTTTTTTACATCTAAGTAAGTTCTATTCCCTCAGTACAGGGGGTCGTGAGGTATTGCAGAGATCTGTTCCTGTATATTGTGCCTTCATTCTTCTTCCGTGTGGGAATTTGTCGCTTATATGCGATCCTTCAGGAATCCCGAAGGAAAGAAATCGCAGAGTGAGATCAGGAGAGAGTGCAGATCAAAAACAACGTGTGATAATTCTGTTTCCATAAACAGCATGTAAACCCTTAAGGAAACTGAATCAGTGTGCGCGGTTTCGGAGTCTTGTTGAAAATAACCGTAATGACGCTCTTCATTTGTCAACATTTAGACGAAGGCTCCATACGAACGAAGAAAGGACGGAGACGGTTGACACAGTTTACCTACGAGTCATACACAAACCCTTCCTGTTTGAGAGAGAACTTCGAGCGAGCCTTCACAAACCGACTATTCAATATGACTGGAAACACGCCTTTTGTGGGGGCGACACCTTGAAACGCAGCGTTTCCACGGGAGTTCAGCCCTGGAGAGTAAGGGCCCGTCGACCGAGCAGAATTTTCTGGGATTGCGGCATACTATTGAAATAATCGCCCTGTAATTAAAATCTAGTAGAAATTACAAATTAAGAAATTAATACAGAGAGATTCTATTGAAAGGCCAACAATTTTTCATTTATATTTCAAATCATCACTAAAACACTAAAAATTTCAGAAGATAATTGTTTGAATCTGTCAAAGAAAAGTATTAGCAGCGCAGTTAGAGAATTAGTTTCAAATAATAGTTCAACACTCTGGCTGCTATTCACTTAAAACATTATCAGTGGTTTTGAAACAATGAGTTACAATATAACAACGAGCAAAATTAATTATCACACCAATATAAAATCAATGCTTGGTAAAATGAATATTACTTCTAGAATTCAACTTCAATTGTTAATATTTGCTGTGTAAAAAGGTCCAATGAAGTTTAAACATAATTTAAACAGCAACTCAAAAGCTCTTTCACATAATTAACGTCAAAAACTATTTACAAACATTATACACATAGAGAACAGATCGATTACATATAAACAAAAGTGAAGTACCACCAGATTTGTATTTAATGAGTAAAATTTTTACCAACACTCGAATGGAAAGCGTTTTCATTCGGATTTAGGGCAAGAGACATAGTAATTAAATTCCCACCCACGCCAAAAAAGAGAGCAGAACAAAAAGTGTTCACGGGAATTATTACACAATCTTTTTATTTGTAAGCACTCAATATGAAACATTAATTCAAAACATATTTATGAATTTTCAAGCCTCCATGAAAGCGTGATAAAAAGGATTATTTTATTAATAATACTAATGGTGTATATCCTCATAAACAATGATCCCCAGTCAAGAGTCATCCATTAAAATAATTCCACGAGAACGGTGAAGTGTCAATAATATGCAAAACAAAAAGAAACACTCAAGGTTTAGTAAAATGAGTTGGGGATATTATGCTCATACTTATACTTCTAATAATTTTTCATATTTTTAATAGTATATAATTTTATTGATATCAATATGCACTATTTATTGTACTAATTACAACCGATATCTTAAAGTTTCAATTCGTCCTTAGTCTAACAAACGTCTTTTACAAAACACTGATGATCATGTTGCGTATAGTGTATCTGCACTTGGAACATTAGTCATTATTTTATCTATTTCCTAAGATGTGATTTGCCTTCAACTGCCATATTTTATTTTATTTGCTTCAAATCACCATTCGAGTCAAATGTCTCAAAAGATATCTTTCGAATTTACTGAAGAGTTAATGACAAGGAAATCTAACAAAAAATAATTCCGTGCAGTTCCTAAATTTTAGTCACTGGATAAGGCGAGTTATCTAGTTGTTGATGGCCAAGTATCTTAGAGTAAGAATCTACCCAAGAATTGACGAAAATGATGTCTGAAGTGTAGTAACGACGTGGTTTCTAAAAGTTTTAATTTTGCTACATTTCATAAAATAAGAATTAGATTTCGTTTTGAAATTGGAATAAAAACTGACAATCATATTTTGTTCACTGAAAACTTGTGTAATTTTCTTCCCCTCTTCCTAACATCTTCTCTGGTAAGTCCTCAATTGTTGATGTTACGGTCATCATTACGCTCATACAGAAACAAGCAATAAAACTTGAGCCAAATTGTGTATCCATTTTCACGCCGTCTGTCTTGTGCAACGCATGCTAAAGTAGCCGCGCCTGTCCGCAGGGTCCACCGGCGCGCCGGCCACCGCGCCGCCCGCCCTGCCCTGGCTGCTGGTGGCGCCGCTGCTCCTGAGGGCTCTGCTGCTGCAGCGGTGACGAAGATGAAGGCGGCGCGGCGTGGCGCGCCGCCTCCCGCCCCACAAGCTTTCGCCACGGAGAACGCCGCCACGCGCCGGCTGTCGCGGAGGCGCTGCTTCGCGTCGCGATGGGCGACGGACGCGGCCTTTCAATTAGGGCCGCAGCCCTTCGCATCAACGCCTCGCCTCGCCTCGCCTCGCCTCGCAGTGGGCCCCGGCGCCGCCACAGGCGCACAGCACAGCGGACTTCCTAACCAACACTCGCAGCGACTCAAGTACCCGGAAATAAATCAATAACGACAAAACAACAAGGCAAATGTTCAAATGGAATGACGCAAATTACCAAATTAACTTCTACTCTAAAATTCTATTCTTAATTTCTACTACTATTAATATCTCTTAAAGCCCCATTAAGTTATGAGGGTTTCATTTCATATAAAACATTGTTGTCCTTTTAATAAAATTCCTTATCATGAATAAATACTGTTGAAAATAGTTCGATATATTACTTAAAAGGAACAGATATAGACATCAAAAATATTAATCCCGCATTCATTTTTTCCGTCTTTGCGAAAGTTTCGCATGTGAAGGAACCCAATTTGTGCCACGGGCGTCCTTTGTCGCATCTCGTCCCCGTGTGAGGCGTCGCCGCCGCTGCGGTCTCGACGTCGGCCTCGGCGATCGCCGTAATTCCCCTCGGCCGTAATCGAATCGATCCGAGGGCCCCACGCGGCGAGCCCCGGCAGGATCCGCCGACCGCGCGTGAAATCTCGGCCCTCACTTCCCCGCCGTCGCCGCCATTGTCGCCGCCCGCCCCGCCTCTCCGCGCCCTCCGGCCCGCTGCCGCAGCGGCCTCCGGGCGCGCCGGAAAGCGCGGTCACTACTTCTTCGCTGTCGTCCGAGTCGGAACCCTCGTCGCCGTCAGAACTTCTTCGAAGAACGGGGAGACTCTTTCGCCCAGAACGCCGTCCCCACTAATTCCAATTTATATCAAGAACCACGAGAATTCTCTGTGGTCATCGGCATCAACTGAGGGGTTACTAATCGCCCTCATCGCAAGTTACGGCCATAGCCTAATTGCCTGTATGTCGACACCGATCTCACCAACTCGTATGAGGAAGCTCCTTGTCCACAGCTCCACCACTCTTGACGAAATTTTCCCCACCCCCTGTTCCCACCGTCAAGAATCTCTGCTTTCCCATCGGCGCCAACGTCGCCACCTCCGCCATTTCCATCACCAGCCCTTTCCTCGTGGTAACGATCGCGACAACTTTCGAACTTCACGGAAGCCGTCTTTATACGGGGGATATCGATAGGTCTTTCGGCGGAAATCAAAGGTATATTGCGGGGCCCCGGGGCCGCGATCTCCCGAGAGGGCGGAGGCGGGGGCCGGGCGACGCGATAGAATACAAAACACCGCCGCGCGCTCCCCGCTGTCTGTTTTATGCCCGTCCTCGGGGGCGGCGGAGGCGGCGGGAGCGCCAGGATTCGCTACTCCCTAGCCGACGCCGCGACGCCCGCAGAGACAAAAAGAGAAGAAAGAATCCGTCGCGCTGAGAGAGTCTGCGGGAAGTTTGTATATCATTTCGCCGCCGCCGCAGCCGCCGGGACGACCGCACCCCCCCCCCACTTGCTCCTCGGGGAGGAGGGCAGCTCCACAAGAGGAGGAGGAGGAGGAGGGGGAGGAGGAGGGGGACTGGAGAAACCCGTGCTGTGACAACAGGAACAAGTTATAGGGGAGGGGGTCTCAATCTGGAGGATTAGTAACTTGTACTGCAAATATTGCAGGACATCAGGTCGTTGATTGTAGGAGGAGAGTTCTAGAAATGCTTTTAAAACAACTAATTACGGTTATCCTCACATACACTTTTAGAATTTAATGTGAATGGAATTTCATGATCTGTGAAATGTGTTTATCTGGAAACAAATAATATTAATTAAAAATATAAACAAAAATTGATTTGGTTTGTCTGGCAGTATCAAACTAAGCCTTACTCTAAAACTAGTATGGGTATCTGATTTAATTTTGCAATAATTTTAATATATTACATCTCTAATCACTATTTCATCCACACTGTCAGTCACACTGCCAGAACTCTCTGCATTATAAATGTCAAAATATTGAGAATGTAATACATTACGGATTTCAAGTAAAAATTCGCCATCTTTGATAGCAGGATTTCGTGAGAAAACCGTCGAGGTACTGAATTGGTCTTTAATCGTGAACCAACCTACGGGTTGAAAAATAAAATCTTACCAACATTGAGAATTTCCCGCGACATCCTGCGGATGTCACGAATTGTTCGAGGGAAAGGTCGTGAAACGAAAATGGCCTACTTGTGAATTTGTCTACGGGAATTAATGGAAAATCATTTTCGTTGAAAGCAAAAGTAGCGCCATAAGAATTACATAGGTAGGCCATTCATGATAGACTGTGTTCATGGAAATGCAAATGAAAGCAAACACATATCATAAGAGAGGTGAACATCTAATATATGTAACTATTTGTGTTCATTTGCATACAATTTTGGAAGATGCGCAACTCTTGTAAAATTTGTAGTCATGTATATTCCTAAAATAAAGCGCTTTAGATATTAGTTTAAAAGTTTGTGTGAGAAATCACATTTCATCTCACAATGGCCCAAACAAACTGAATACTCCTAAAATCCCATCAAAATTCATACATCAAAAAAAACTTTCCTTTCCTGTTTTCCAGTAAACTATTTTAAAGCGATTTATGTTATTTTCCAAGAGCAACAACGAATTCTGAAGCCTGTATTCAAAGAAACTTCCCACTTGAAGAATACAAAAGAAAATGTTTCTTTTCTTTCGACATAGCAGGTCTTCGAATACGTTTGAAGAGCTGAATTATCTTCCTCGCGAAAGACTAAGTCAAACTGGAAGTACCATTTTTAACGGAAGATAAATGAAACTAACTATATATATATATATATATATATATATATATATATATATATATATATATATATATATATATACACAGAGAGAGAAATACAGTAAAATGAATATTATTATTAATGTTAATTTTAGATTATGCAATGTATGTTCAGTGTTCAGTAACTCTGTGACAGATAGCGAAGACATTGCACAAATTTAACAAGTAATACACGAAGACAGAAAGGCAATGCGGATATAGAGACCCAACTATTGAAAGTCTTCACTAGTGAGCAGTAGGTTGGTGGTTAAGGTGTTGAGGAGAGACTTTGAGGCGCCTGATGGATGAGACCGCGTCGGTCAATTTCTTGTTCGATGGTAAGAATTTTCAGATCCACTTGTAGTATTACACGTTAGGGTAGACAGGGTTACGTTAACGCACAGAGAAAGTTAATACTTTGCACTTAGCCCGAAACCAATTATAACTGGCCCCGCCTCAGTCACAGCAATAAGATGCTGGTGTAAAACGGAAGATCTTGCAAAATTCTGACCGCCAGTGGAACCTTTGTCTTGCTGTGAGAAGTTCTTGTCCATTTTATCGCAAGGTAAGTAACTTTTGTTATGCAACTATCGAAGCGCGTAATGAGGTTACATTAAAAAATTAGACAAACGGATATATGTTTGAAGTGGGTTATCCTTCTTTCAGAGTTATACCAGTATGAACTGAAAGTAAGACAGATCACTGCAGTTTGAAAAGAGAATGAAACACAGCTGATGGGACACGTTTACGCAATTTCCCTACCTTAAATTCATCCATACAGACATGCCTCTGAAAAATACCTTAGATCAGATCCTACAGGGATAACGTTGTTGTGTGTTGTGTTGTCACACTTTTGCGCCACAGGAATCGATGGCAAAAAGTGTGAAATAATTTTTATTAAATTTGCGATTACTAATAGATCCTGTAATTGTAATACGCTCAAAAAGCATATTTTTAGATGAATAAAATCTGTGTGACGTGTTAGTAAGGCATACGAAGTTCGTAGTGCCAATAACACAATTTTGGAAAAGTAAATTTAGTTGTTTTTTTTTCTTAATCACAGATACCGATTCAGTCTTACCGCCTGAAGTTGTCAAACAGTTAATCTTATGTTCTGTTTCCGTTTTACAAGTAAGATTAAAACATGACCAAATGATTACTGCTAATGAGTATTTCGACTCTTTGCAAAATAATTAACAAATTATGAAAGAACATAGAGAATATAGAGTATATGTTGAAAGGATAAATAGACTATATTATGTTGAAAGGATATAGCCAAATAAGGCGGTGAAAAGTGCCCCCAGACAAAATCGATAATCGCGATTTTCAAATGTAAGAGAATAAATGTCGTAGATTCCCAAAAAATCAGATTCTTAGGGCCATATGTTGAAGAGATACAACGAGAAACGTGTTTTTCCATGTTCAATTTTTTCTCAGCTTCTATTGCATGTATCAGGCAGAAACAAATTGCAGAACCAGGGGAAAATAGGTTATTTTGAAGGTATTTTTGCCAATCTATTTTGACGCCAAATTCAAATAGAAAAAAATGGTAAATGATTTTCGACGTGAAAACGGAGAACTGTCTGAATTTTCCCCCTTCAATGTGTCTTATAACATTCTATAACATTTTTTCCAGATTTTGAAACAAAGTAGCCGACAGCAAAAAAATTACAACTAAGTTTGTCAGTTTAAAAATTTGAAATTCGCGCCTAAGTATTATTGGAAAACAATTCACCAATGATTAAACAATTTATATTTAAATTATTGACAAGTCTCACTTATTAGCATTATTTACAACTTTTGGCTGACAATTTTTTTTATGTGGAAAGTATTTATATTATCGAAATAAAATCATAAAATCCCTCTTGATTTTAGATTTATGTATTGTTTCTAATATAGAAGAAATTACTCAGTTTTAAGTAAAGGAATCAATCATGTTTATAATATGAATCAAATTACTCAGTTGTAGATTAATTAAACATTGACAATTAGACAATTAATCATTATCTCTGTGTTCTTCAATATCTGGGATCAGCCGTTCGTCTATAAACATTCTGTACAAAATTTCTGACGGTTAAACAATTTTCGCCAAGTAACGAGCGAGTGCAAAATAATGAATCATCGCAGTTATGCACAAGCAGCATCCGGGCGAGCGACGTCTGTTCGCACGTTCACAATAATGTCGTTTCACTCCCGATGGTGGAGAGGGCTGGGCTCCTCCGACGCACCGATTTTTGCTCTTTCTGCTCAGCACCTGTTTGCGTCTCGAACCACGTGACCACAACATAGGCTCTTCGGCTGAAAAGCGAGATTAGAAGTTCGCCGCCATGTTGCATGGGAGGCAACAAGTGTTGAGAAACATATTGAAAGTGGCATAAGGCGACAATTTTCTACGGTGACAAACCAAAAATAACTCCAAGGTTTAATTGAAAAAAAAGATGCAAAATATTTTAAAAAGAGCTTATAGGTTTCTGTTTTAAGAAGTGATAATTTCGGCATTAAAATTCCTGCTAATGTTATGACGCACTCTGGTGCCTGAAGCTCATTGGCTACAGTTGGATACGCAAAATCACACTCGTCTCTTTCCACCAACAATATTCCGATTGAGTTTGGTATATAATCGATATAACACCTGTATGATTTCACGTTCATACATCGTCATTGAATGTGTATTTAAATAATGATAATAACGTTTTACCAATCATATTTTGGCTCGAATTTTAAATTTTAAAAACGATAAACGTTTTATTTTTTTTCACTATCGTTCAAATTGTTAAAAATCTGGAAAAAAATACGTTATAAAATGTTTAAGACATTCTAGGGGTGGACAGTCAGACAGTACTCCTACGTTATCACGTCAAAAATTTATTTCAAAAATTTTATTATATTTTATATTTGAATTTGGTGTCAATATTGATTGACAAAAATACCCTTAAATTCAACTATACACCCCCGCTCTGCAATATTTTTCAGCCTAACAAATGCAATAGAAGCTGAGTAAAAAATTAACATGAAAAACAGGTTTCTCCTATCTCTGAAACGGATAGCCCTAGGAGATATTTTTGGCGGGGGGGGGGATCTGCGGCATTTTTTATTCTCTTCCATATGAGCATCGCGATTATCAATTTGGTTTGGGGGATACTTTTCACCGCCTTTTTCGGCTATATCATTTCAATGAATGTGATTTTTTTTCACACATCATACTGCCGTACGATTTAATGCAAGTTAAACCCGTTCATAAGAACATCTTTCAATTTCTGATCATCTGATAGAACCATTAGTAAACCCGAAGTTTTGTTGGAATAATCCACCGGAATTGCCTTACGCTTTTAACTACGATTAAAAATTAACTGAATGGAAAGAACGTAGTATTTGGTAAGGTCAAGGAAGTACCATGAACGATTTACGAATGCTTGCTTTTGTTGATGAGAACACACAATTGAAAATTATAATATCTCTGAGCGACAGGTAAAAAATAGTTAATCATCAATTTAAATAAAAATTTCCTGTGTGTAACTATTAATAATTACAATTTACACAAACCTTTATAAACACTAATGCATACGAAAAATGACTACATAAAAAAATGTGTTAAAAAGAAATGAATTACACCTACATAATAACTTCTTGTAGATAAACTCACCACAGTCAACAGAGAGATCTGTGCACCAGAGCTTTCTTTGCACCAATCAGAATGGGATATTAACTAGAAGAATGTAATTACTCCATTGATTTAACCCACGAGAGGTTAGAAAATCACGGTGCTGTATATTGTCTCCAATGTCTAATTTAGCTTTAAGCTATCCAAACATTACACTGACATTTGCCATAAGAACATTGTGATACACATGTACCTAACCCCAAATCACAGCGCGGAGGTTGTACCGTTCCAGCTCCGGTTTTGAAGTATATTGAATGCTCATATAATTATATTCAGCAACTTTTCTCCCTACCTCTTAATAGTAGAGTTTTCCACACATCACTTAAAGATAATACTGTTGAAATATAACCACATCACTTAACTACACTGAAATACTGACTATTTGTGCACTGAATACTGAATAAAAGAAACACAGTGCGAGTGTGTTCTTGGGGTAGCGATGCCAACTTAATAGTCACTGAAGATTTTTAATGCGTATTGTAGAATTTTCGACTGTAAAAGCAAAATAGTTATAGAATTTAAAACTTCATTAAAAATTGCTGACGTAATAACTAATTAAATTTTTTCTCAATCTAGGAATTTGTCCAATTAGACAATTTCAAAATTACGGTAGAATTCTAGCAGCAAGATTCGAACATGTTTCTGTGAACTTAATGAAGCTGCTACTGCAGTAACTACTTCAAATCACTCTCATTAAAAGTGTTAAGAAAGAAAAGATAAGGTATATTATAAACACATACTAATATTGTAAACATAATTCAGAATAAAAACAAAAAAATATTATATTTTATGTAGGGGATCTTTTTAACACGTTGAATCTTCTCTCCGTAAACACGGGTCCTGCGAGCGCTATACACATTCGATTTACACAGTCTGGTTAACCAGCACTATTTTTACCTTAGATATTCCCACGCCCCAAGCCGAGACACAAATCCACAGTAAGTACTGCTAGGACAGCAATGACGCAACCGCTTTCACCGCAATGACGCCTTAAGGGCTACAGATCAGCGCTGCACAAGGCGTGTCGCTTGCGAACAGCCGAGCTTCGCGACACCAGCGCTACCGCGGCCGCCGCAGGAACTGCCGCCGCAGCCTTCTTCCTTTTCGTGGGCTACGAAAGGGATGACGAGCGGCCGGAGTGTCGGGGAGGGGAAGGGGAAAGGGGGAGAGGAGGGGGCGCCCTCGAGCGAGAGTAACGGCGGCGAAGAAAGCGCGGCCCGTAAATCGCGGCTAGCGGCGGGGAAGGTGCGCGTTATACGCATTTTGATGCAAAATTACGACAACGAAGACGCATTCTTATGAAAAACGAGGACTGCGAACGATGCGCGGCGCCACTCGGCAGCAGCGGTGGCGCCCACGAGGGGCAGGGGGAGGGGGTGGCAGAGAGGGGAGAGGGAGGCGGAAGGCAGCGAGAAAAGGCAGGAAGAAACAAGAGCGACGGAGCATGGGAGGTTACGTAGAGAGAGGCTGGTGAGGAATACATGTGAAAAGGAGAAAGAAAAAAGGGAGAAAGATAATAAATGACATAAATAGACAAATATAGGTAGTGCATTGATCAGAGCAAGGCAATGGAACAGAAAATGTATAAGTGGCTCTTAAAATGATCAACAAGCATTGCTACTCATTCTGTTAGCAATAACACTTCAGTGCATCGAACGTCTCGCAATCTTACAAGTAATTGAAACAATGTTCTCTAAGTGATCCAAGTTCGATTCCTAGTCGTGGTTAATAATTAGAGCTCGGATAGATATGCATTAAAAATGTAAAATATGTATGTAATTACGAGACTTAAAATAGGTGCATAAGCATTAACAACGCAGAAAATATTGTGACGTAGTGAAATAAGAAATAAATTTCAATAACAAAAGAAAAATAATATATTAAGATTATGTAAGTTACAATGAATTGCTATATTAAAAAACTCGGCAACGTTTTCCTTTCAGAACACTGGTTACCGCCGAAAATAACAAGCACGCTGATGCGCGTGTGACTCGGGTCCAGTGACAATTTACCGTACATGCTGACGCCAAATTAACCCGGTGTGGCGACCGTGTGCTACAGAACGCGAGATTGGTCTGGCTTATCTCCGGACATCTCGCCACACTCTACACTCCTTGTACACACGTACAAGCTTCCCGATGCAAACTGAATGAGAAAGCGGGCGCAGATGGCGCCGCGTTAAATAGTTTTGAGGCTTGAACCCACACTGTTCCATAGATAGGCTGCCGGCTGGCGCGAAGGCTCGTACCAGCCTTGTGTTTAAACGCCCCACAGGATTCTCAGGGTTGGCTGCCTGCTTCCGTAAACGAGGCTGCAGGCTAGCCATCCATCGGAGTTTACAAGCTACGGTATTTTTGGTCTGCGGTTTTAACCTGAAGTACCCGCAAGAGGGCGAAACTGGGAAGTCAGGCTCAACCCCTTCTCCCCGAGCGTACTTTCACCGATCTAACGTTCTGGCGCTCGTGTTTAACGAGCCACAGCCTCCATGCTCGGGGTAGAATTTTTTTCGCAGCAAAATGTGCACAGGAAAAAAAATTCTGCTAATTAACCTGGTGTTTGACTCACTTCTAAATTTTTACGTTAAACATCCAGAAAAGTCTAAAAATAAAACTGTCTAATTTACAAAATATTAAATCTATGGGGGCTGTGGCTCTTTTCCTGAGGCTATGTTGCCAATTTACTTAATTACTATACATGTTGAACAGACACAATTTCTTTGACATGAGCAACTGAAAAATTTCTTGAAATTAGCATATAATACACTTTTATATACAAATGAGTAGTACCATGATAGTTCTTGAGTAAAATTAATTCTGAAAAATAAAGTACATGAATATTACTCGCTATATAAATTACAAAAATCCTTGGACATACATTGTGCCGCATTGACTAGATTTAATTGGGCATGTATGCATCTACATATGAAACAAATTAAACAAAACAAAATTGAAGAATACCCTTGAATTTACAATTTATTTAAATCAATTTTCACTCGACATTTATACACGAACGTGTGAGTTCTCTAACAACTGTCAGAGCTCAATTATTCATCGTACATGCGACTAAGCGCATCAGCATTTTACGTTCTAGAACCCTTTTTGTTGTATGATTCGTTGTCAAGATGCTGATTAATAAAGACCAGCGTAATAATCTGGATTTTTTGCGCGTGTTCGTAAACAATAGGGGATTGTGGTCAGTTTATATTGAAAGGCCGTGGCTTGCCCGTCGAGATTAATTTTGACGTTTTATCTAAGCCAAATTAGAGCAAACACTCGACTTCGTCGTCCATACATTGGTTCAGCTCATTTAATTTACGACTCAAAAATACTACCGGTTGTTCTATACATCGTCTTGAATTTGATAAAGAAGCTACACCTATAGCTCTACCTCGATGCATCAGCCCTGAATTCTTATTCGCTGACATTTTTAATAAAGTGGCCCATAAATCTTACGGCATTGTAGGCCGTGTTTTTTATCCCCAAGGGCAATCTAAGCGGCGATACGTGCCGAAACAGGTCACGAACGCGAATACCTTGCGCCTATCCGTAAGACCTACTTTGCAAAGCATTACTGAGATCTAATTCTTAATGATTTTAGCTTGCTGGCTACCTGTTCAACCCCGCGGCCTGTTTTCTTGCTGGCACAAAGAAGCTGCGGTTTAAGAAGCTTGCTTTATTTCCGGCAACATCGTGGCAAAGAACCGATTGTTAAAATGTAGTTTCTAAATCGCAATCTTTCGGACTGCGGCGCTCGTAAACAAGCTTACCGAACGGACTAAAATTTCAACTTTGCCCGGTTAGATTTTATCGGCGCCTGCGTCAGGGCTGCTTAACCATAGGACTCCCTGTATATTTGGATTTAGGCATGAGTGCTTTGCGGTTTGATTAGATTAGGTACACAAGTATCACGAGAAATGGTAATGGCTCTTTCCGCAACGGGCCGACAAACGTGTTGAGGAAAGCAACAATGCTTGCGCACTGTCGGTACCCAGTGAACACATCTTTCTCGCTTTGTTTAAGCTGAGGGCAATATATTCTTTATGTGCCGGTTTTTTACAGCATAGAGTGCGTTCTGCGTTTGTCGAATTCCTCATTTCTAATCTAACTTTAGGCGTGCGGTTTTTAGAATGTGAAGCGGCAGGCTTCCGTTGTCTTATTCATTTGTGATCCCCTACAGACTCCTTGTTTATTAATTTGGAAAACTCTTTTCTTGTACGCACTAGATCGATTTGTTTCGTAGGTGTCAGCCTTGCGTGCAGTCTTGGGACTGTGAAACTTCGCCCCAATATCTAGAAATGAAGCACGTACGTCCGCGGCTTTCCGTTTCTCTGTCCGGTAACAATCAGAGTCTAATAATGCTCGTAGTTTAACTTTTAACCCTGAAATCAGACGTTTTGCAATATTCGTCAATTCGCGGAGCATAAACATTCAAGTAGTTTTTTTGCTCCTTTTTGGCGTGACTGCAAAACATTGACGACACTTTTCGGGCGTGAATTTACACATGTCTAGTAACTGAGTTTGATCTGGTCTAATCCCTGCTCTGGTGATCTGATCCTACAAGCTAACCAAGTAATTTGATTTCATTGGAAGCAGTCCCATTAATTGATGATCCATTGACTGGCCAATGTCGAGCTGACGAGGCAGCGCTTCGAAACGACTTAAAAAAAGGTAATCTGCACTTCGCTTTAAATCTTCCATTACGCTGATTAAATACGGATTTTTACTTTTGTTTCCGAATGCTCTATACACAAAGATTCGCGCGAGGTAGCCTGATTCGTTAACTTCAGCGCTTTTATTCTCTCTACTTATAGCAACTCGGGTTGGCTCACAATGATTTCTACTTCATTTTAATTTCCATTCAATACATTCTAAATAATATCCAAATGTTGGAAATAATATATGGCAGCCTCTAACCATGTTCCCTGTTTCGTAATGATCGGTTCAGGAGGAAGTGGAATTTCCGAGGCTAATTGTTTAAACAAATTGATTCTGCTTGGAGATTTAAGGACAGCCCTTTTAATGCTTGATATTAATGAATTAATAGTAGGAAAATTTAAGCGCACAGTTTGACTCAGGCGGTGAATTGCATGTGCCAAGTCTGTTACACGAATCATTCTATTATAAAGAAAATTTAGCGCCCCCCCCCCCGCCGTAATCATATACCGGGCCGCATCCGATGTGAACAAAACTACATTTTCATATCTAATTCCTTCAGGTCACGACAACAACATTGCATTATTGAACATTTTCACTATTGTATGATTTGTGGCTGCAATTTCTTCAATTAGTAGAAGATAAGCCCTTGAAATTTCATTTTCATTGGGTGTACCAACAGCGAGTGTACATTACATACAGCACATTTACGTGCATCCTGCATTTCGTCCAAACTAACCTAGATTAGATTACCTTTAACAGTTTTAACAGTAACACAAATTTCTTGTACAGTTTTTTCATAAATTCATGGAACATAATGTTTGCGAAGAGTCGACTCGTGTAGAACACATTGTTTCGTACGTTTCTAGGAACTCACGTAATGTAGGTTGTAACTTACACAGTGGAATGTCAGCACAAGTAAAAGCTTCCTCACACTCGTCCGTTTAAATGGTTGTCAACTGGGGGCCCATTGGGAGCTTGAAGTTGAACTAGTTGTTTCGTTTGGAGTATTTACTTTTAGCATCGACTGTTTACTACTCTTTTTAGTGAAACATTTTTTACGTGTTTTGCCGTTTTCAAATGTTGTGTCACTTGGATACGAAAATCCGCACAGACACTTTTTTACACGGAACACAAAATATCACGATCCCACCAGTAGTTAGCACACCATTTTCACGCACGTACAAACTTAGTTGAGTATATAATGTTCTTTTCACTGGTGGCATTTTGGCAAAAAAGCGAACGCCGAACCACACACTACCTACGAATCGAGATACATCGTATACTTATCGGGACCGAACCATAACGCCCGAGCACTCCACGTCCACACTCAAAATTGAACTGTATAGCAGATTTCAGTTAGTTTCAAGTAGTATACTTTCTTTCTGTCCGCCCCCTACTGCTCGCCCGCTGTGGTGCGCGCGAGAAACAGTTTTCACGCCATCAAGGCCTCGCCGATCGGTCTGGTGGGATAGTCTTTCCATTCTGGGAAAATTTCCAGGCCATTTTTAATATCTTACAAAAATTATAATCAGTTTATAATGAAAAGTAAAATATTTATTTATTATTATTATTATTATTATTATTACTATTATTATTAATGTTATTACAAGTAAAAGGTAGTAACTACAAAAATGTAATTCATAATTGAATTTTTTAGACGATTTCTTTTGAAAATAGTAAAATATGTATAATTCTAACGATATGCTGTAAATATAATGCAGTTATATTCTCTCTATATATGCAGTTAAGACTCCAAATATGTAAAAACATGCACAATAACAATTGCATTTCTCACTAGAGAAATATAGTTCGGTGGACATATTACAATATGCCTACATTTAAATGTAATGGAAAAAGGTGTTTTTACATAATTATCTATGCCCTACAAATAATGCTTTGAATAACTTGAAGAAATAAAAATTAAGTTATTTAATTTCTTCCTCACATTTTCTAGTTTTATATATTAAAATATTTATTTTTTAAGATCATTTTAAGGTTTTATAATACAGTGCATGACCTAAAAGTCTGATTGAAAGATAAGAATTCTGATTTTTTGAATAATATAATGAAAACAATAACTTATGAAAAAATTAACAAGACTTCTAAATTGCAGATGGTACGACCTTACTCCCAATATTTGATGTGAACTATCATATTCTCACAGTCCAAGAATTGAGGATTTAGCAGTGGATCTTAATATCTCATACGTTCTTCCTCTGAAGAGTCACTCACAATTGTTGGGACACTTATCAGTAGGGAACGGGATTTCATGTAAAAACATTTTATAAAAATTCTTGCATTCAATTATTTTGTAGGTACACTTGCATTCAGTAATTTTAGACCAGAAAGTACTTCAACAAAAGTAAAATATTTAGTGAGAGGACTTTCACTAGCACCTGTACGTTGTAATACAAAACAGATTGCATGGAGGTCATAGATTTGGTTATTGGCTGCGACCATAAACTCAAACGTAACCATGACAATCGATCTTTTGCTACTTTTTATCGTCCTTTGGAACACAAGAAGAGGAAATTTAAAGAAAAACATGGACCGGTTTTTGAAAAGAACAATTGTTAAATAATAGTTAAACTTCATACAAAAGTATGCAAAAACTACACATATTTTCGAAAAATGGTACACGACCTTGTTTCAATATCAGTTTCAAACTCGCAGGCTTCAAGTTCATTCAGATCGATTGAGGAATGTCACTTTTGGAGAAAATCGTTTGAAGGATTTAGCAGGTGCTTGCGATGACAGCAGACGGAAAGACGTTTGACTGTCAATCAATTTTTCGATTTCAAGAACTCACAAGACATGGATTTTAACTGTACAACTTGTTAGATCAAGTAATTTGCTATACGTAGAACAAGATTCCTCCTTACCAGAAATAACATTATAAATAACATTTTTCTATCGGAAGAAAAACATACATAGTAGTTTTTAGTTTTAGGCTGTGCAATTAAAATATTATTTTCTTTAAAAATTGGATTTAAAAGCTTGAATGAATTAGTTTGTTGCGTAAACAAAGTTGAAAGGGAGTAGTTTGTACTCCAACCAGACATAAATCGCATATGTTGTTAAGTGTGTTTCTTCTCACTGCAAGTAATTTGCTTCTTCGTTCCTTCACATTTTGTTATCACTCAGAAAAACGGAGTTGATGGAAGAATTATTTCTTAGATCTCAGCAACGTTCTAAAGATATTATATCAACATCCTTTACTTTACAAAGTAGCTTTTACAAAAGTTAATTTGGGAATATCTGTGTTTTTGAAAGATCGTTCCAAGTTTCATCTGATTTCAATCACGCTAGCGCTCACGTTCAGCTGACATTCTGATTCGCGGTTCTGTGGCCAGTTTCTTTTGTGATCCCCACCCTTCCCTCCTCTCTCACTCCCAAACTCCCTCGGCCGAGCAATACACATGAAAGGGACCCGCAATTCTACACGCCGTTTGTTTGGTATATCGAGTGATTTGCATCGAAATGCGTTTGTTGCTGGATTTAGTTGGCCTCCTCTCGTGACGATTTCCACGATCGTAACCATGACGATTCCATGCCAACATGCGAATCAAATCCACATTGTATTTAAATTCTGTAATATTTCTAAACAACTTCTATTTATGCAAAAACTAAATTTAAAAATAACTAATACAGTATTTGTTAGCACTTGGGTAATGGGAGACGGGTGAATGACGTAGTCAGATGCAGCTGTGAACAAGTTTAATAGTGGAAAGGTATACAAATAAATAATTTGGGATAAAATGTTTATTGTCATAAGGCAAGTGAAATTTCCTACAACGTCATTATACAGAATCGGAAATAAGTCCTATATTGTGTATTCTATAGACTGAGGAATATATAAACAAAATAGAAGAAACGAAATCTCTCATAAATGAACTCCTCTTCGATATCTGAGAAAGATGACTTTAATAAGACGTAGGATGGCATTATAAAATCTGATTCAACATTTAGTAGAAGACTGTTTACAAATCATGGAAATAATTGAGGATAATATTTTAGAATTTGTAGAATAGTTTCTATCATGCATTAATACTGAACAGAAAAAATAGTATTTTTAATTGGAGATTACGATGAAAGCATAATGTTCATGAATAGTTACACATAAGAGTCATGGAACCATATTTACTAATGTTCAATATCTGATGTATCAAAAACATAATAAAGTCACGAGATAGTTATACATTATGGTTATGCAACCTATTCTACTAATTTCCAATATCTGATATATCAAATAGACCACAATAGTTAATCTTCGAGTTACACTACCATAAAAAAAATTGGCCATTAGGGACACCTATAGCAGAGTCACTAAAGATCTCACTGAATTTCATATTGCTGGACATTTAGATGAAAATTGTAATGGTATTTTTGCTAAGTCCTTCTAATACAAACCTTAATAAACCAGGGCAATGTTAATTTCCTAGTTATAGAACTCGTTGGGGGCATTTCTACCACCAGTTCTGCCATTCAAAAAAATAAGCTTCATTTGCTACTTCCCACTCATCGGCCTTTGCCATGAAGTTTTGTCATTACATCATTCTGGCATTTTGTGAAAACCTCTCCCAACATTCCCACCTTAATCTACACCCCTTTCCACTACTCTTAACACCATCGTCACTGGAGTATCCGCTAGTTGCGCGTCACATTACACGGAAATTTAAGTCCACATCCCCTTCAGTCGTCGCTCTTACACCGAAGAACTCGCCTCTTATAGTTTCCAACACCACTCGAATAGTGGAGATCTGCTCTGCCAACAGCCTAGTTTCATTAGTTGCGCATTCACCCATATTCCTTGTCTCATCAATATCCTAGTCCTTTAGCCCTGACTTATCCTTATTCTCATGTAATCCTTGGTTAAAAATTTGTGTAACCCGGTATTTCAGACCACATGGTACTGGATTACAGAAAAAGAAAGATTACAATATTTTGCATAAGAAATAAATGAACTAAGTCCGTAGTTGAAATAACACTAAATCAATACGCTAGTAATCATCTATTTGAAATGAAAATTTTGAAGCGAAACAAAAATGTTACTATGTCATTTATTGCGGATATACTTGTATTTGCACGTCAAAGACCTGTGTATCAACTACAAAATTCACTTATTCTAAAAACGGAAATATTTCACGTGCACTTCAGTCATATCCCCGGATTACTGAATTTCGATTTCTGGAATGGAGTATTTTTTTTAACATTTTGCATTTTCTTCATCATTTGCTTGTCAGTCTGTTTGTAGTCAATGCTAGCGCCTAACCCGTTCAAACGTTTTTCTCTAAAAATGAAACCTGTTCTTGGAAGGCAGATCTTTATTTAAAGTCATAGGAGTAAATCTCATGTCATGTAGTCATGAGGAAATAAAGTCATGTGTGAATAAGAGAAATATAGCCCATTTTTAACGAATTGTTTTCACCATATCGCTCCAATTTGTTTCTTTAACTTTTTTTTTTCGAACAGAGTAAAGTAAATTTATAAAAATTGCGAACTCTGCAAATCAATTGTCGATGCACTGAGTGAAATTTAGGTAATTGCAGAAAATTAACATTGCAAAACTACAATATTGATTAGAGATTTCCTCATTAATTAAATGTATTTTAAAAATGATATCTTTAAATAAAAATGAAGGGATGTCCATTTTTTCAAAATACGAATAGTTTTGGTGGAACGTCTGCGTCAGGTAGAGGCAATTTATTTAAAAATATTTAAATTAAAATGTCTCCAGGGTTTTTCTAAAAACTTTTTTCTCTGATAATTCAAAGGATACGCTTAAATAAACCCTGCACTTCTGATTTCCGCTGAACTCCCTAAATTTTCGAATATTTCTAATGTTGCAAAAACCTCGAGAAAGAATACATCAGTAATTTACTAGTAATGTTAATGCTCAAAATTACGTGGCCTTGCTGGGACCCATTGCTCTCGAACACAAATCCCGATTCTGACGGTGCCCCATTCGCACCGGCATGCATCGACCACAGAGATCCGCGACGGCGGCGGCGGCGGCGAGAGCGCGAAGAACGCGGGCCGCACGCGCGTCACTCGCCGCCGCTGCTGCGGGTATCGGCGCGCTAATTGACTCGGGTTGATAGCGCGCGATAAACCGCGCGCCGAGGCTTTTATAGGCCGATCGTTTAGCGGAGATTTAACGAGCCGACCGTCGCCGCCTGCCCCGCCCCGCCACGCCCGTCACTCTCACCCCGCCGCCCTCCACGCCCTCTTCCGCGCGGGGGCGGGGCCAAGGGGGAGACGGGTGCCAAAGGGTGACATCGGAAAAAAAAGTGTTCATGACCAACCTTGCCACCTTAGCTGCACAAGGCTAAATATATGTTGGCAAAACGTTCCCTTCCCAAAAATTTATTTATCATCATCATCATTATTATTATCGATGTGAAGATTTCTTGAAACGAAGTGTATCAAACACAAGGAAATGTGCACGCGTTTATTAGAAGCTGATAATGATCATTACTTCCGATTACCTTCGATCAACACGATTTCCCTAGAGTGATGGAGAATACATCCCGGTATAAACGTGGAGATAGGGGGTTGGGAGATAGAAAGGTCGCGCGTTATACGCTACATTTCGGTGCACTCTAATTTAAAGACGTTTCTCAATAGCCTTTCTTTCCATGAGACGAGAGTGATGGCCTTCAAGTTCGCTCTGAGCGGCACTTTCTAGCAGCGTCACTCCTGCCCAACGCACACGCACGCCCAGCCGCATACCGGCGCACGTCTACAAGAGCGCCACCGGGGCAGCTCCAGAGGGGATTGCTCGCCGCACTCGCACCCCCCCCTTAACATTGCTTGGGTTAAAATGCTGTTACAACCATTATAAATGAGCTGCAAAATTGTATATTTGAAAATTTAATAATAATAATTAATATAATAATAATAAATAAACAATAACGTATTTTTAGATGTAATAATTTAAAAGTCGTCTCCAAATTTCAATTAAAGCTTGTTTCTAATAGAAATTTTTTTGTGTTTCAGATGTTTTATTTACATATTTCCGTTAAGTTAATGATTATAAATTAAAAGTAATTTATAAATTAAACCGTTATTAATAAACTATTATATTATTGTTAAATTATTGTATTATATTCTAATATTACGTTTAAAACGTCCTTCCGTTCTAAATTTTATCTGAAGCTACTCTAGGTCACTGTTTGTCGGCCTCCAATACTAGCCCGCTCGAATTCCTAAACAAATGCTTACCCAAACAGTAGCTTTTAGTCTTCAGCGTTCGTCAAACATTGCAGAATGTATTGTTTGTAAAAGCAACAATATTTAAAAATTCGTTTAAAGAGATAAAATTACTTGTACATTCAGTACTGAGACACCAAGTGTTACATCGAAAGCGGAAATAAACAAAACACTCGATTGAGAAATATGCCCAGAACTTCACTGGTTACAAACCCGACGGGTTTACTACAACACAAAAAGGGGAGGTGCAACAAGAACTAGCGAAATGGCGGCCGTGGATCAGGCTGTTGCGTCGGAAAACACGCCGAGTTACCCAGAAAACACGCTGAAATGCTGCGTGGACAGAGATATTAGGCAGCGCGGCCAGCGGATACTGCCGGGGTCGATCAAAATAGAGCGGCTGTAACGATGAAAATAGCGAGAGCATCCATCATAGAGAGTTACCGAATGGTACGTGACTACAAATGCACAGACGAGATGAGCCGGAAGGGAGCGAGTAGAAAAGCGACCTTGGTTCCACAGCGTCTAGCCGGAAGTCCATTAATACGAACAGCCAGGCGAGAAGCCTAACGAGAAACGCAGAAGAGAAATCAGCAAAGAAGTTAAAGGAAACGATAATGGTAGAGCGCAGACACAACGAATTAGTACCAGAAAGAATACCAAGAAACAATAACTTGTGCGGCACCGGAAGCACAAGAAAGATGAGTTTGCACAAGCCGCGTGTAAAACATTGATATTGCGTAGAAGGCGATGGGGAAATGGCGGGGACGAGGTGGGCGGGGGAGGTG
>BOPP01000104.1:3685000-3708311 GCA_017312745.1 Gryllus bimaculatus
TTTACTCTTTCTGACGGAACATAAATCAAAATTAAATTAAATTGAGAAAATATAAAAATGAAATTTTACTTTTCAAAAAACATAGTTTCTTGATTTTTTTTCATTGCCAAAAAAACGACAAATGTTATTTGTAGTAAGTATTTGGCAATTAGGGACGGTTTAATCCGACTTCTGACAGCTAACAATGTTCCCAAGCTAGGACCCTGTTTTTATTTATTATCAACGTCTAGGGGTAAGGGAGGGGTGGCGAGCATGGTGTAAGTATTCTCATTACCGTACACAGCTTATTTGGACTGCTTGTTATTTTGTTCTTCATACAGCTACAGAAACTAAGATTTGTTTTAGAAAGCTGCAGCTTCTTCATTTTTACCACGATCGAGAATCGAATCCGGGACTGCCTTACAGAAAGCTAGCGTTGTGTTCATGAGCCATCTGAAGGAAAAATATTATTTTTGAATAATAAATAGTCATTAATAAAAACATTTATTGGTACTTAAGCCGTTGGAGTTCCTACCGAAACACACAATCGCAGAATATAAATGTTGTTAGATTAAACGGTCCATGAACAGTGTCGGTGAACCTTGTTGATGGCTGGTGATTCGAGAATATGAACATATTTATGAGAAACTCACTTATTTCACTATCAAGATCTTTTTGTTGACTTTACAACTTGATACTATGGTCTAAGAATAGAATTGATTTGCTTACAATCGTATGAATCTTGTATAAATGGAAAATAGTTTCTAAAAAGTAGATTTAGAGTTATTCAGTCACAATATAGTGAAAACTGTATGTGATGTGGGGGAAGAAGATTATGTAAGTATTAAGTAATGTTTTAAATTATATTTAAAGATATAAAAATTAAATATGTTCCCTTAAATTAATTATTTGGGAAAGAAAACTTTACGTTTTTAACTTTCTGTATATTGTATTTATAACATACTTAATGTTGTTATGTTGTCACTGAACATTTCTCTTGGATAACGAAACAGCAATACCAATATTAAATATTGATTTCTCACCACAATATGAAATGTCAGTTCATACCAATATTTGTACCAGCTACAACACTAACACTAAAATGCGTTACTAGGCCTGTAGAAACCCCAGGTACTCCACTGATAGTATATCACACACTAATTGTTAGAATGTGTAACTATACTGTTTATACAGCACATAGAGGAGCTTACGTGTAACTTGCACACAGGGAATATTGACGACGTTGGCTCTAGTAAAGCGGCGAGTTAGTGGGGGTCCTATCTTCTGAGCGCTGAATTAAGGGGCAATGCATGTGAAACAGGTGACACAGTAAATCGATATATTTTGTGTCCACACTTTTCCACGTATCTAATAAAATTACCCATATTAAAATAACGTAAACGTTATTTACAGATGATAAACATTTCTCGAAATAATACATTATGCGGAATTTTGGTATGCAGATGATATATCGGTTCTCATAAAACAAGTATTAAAGGATATTTATTGTCGTGATGACACATCGAAAACTGGAAGTATAACACCTTTCAAGCGAGTAAAACATGTATTCTCAAAGCGACAATAAAATCATTTAGCAATGTTCAAATGATTCAGGCATTTATTGACTTTGAAATAATGTACTTTTGTTGCTAAATGAAAGCTTATGTTTATGGTACATACATTTCGTACCAATGTATGTTGATACGAAATTAACAACCGTGAAAGAAGCAGAAGAAATCTAATTCGAGTGTGGAAATTTTTTAAAATCTCAAAATATGTCCTAATGTCTATGCAATTGTCTTTCAAGCAAACTATTATTGTTTATATACCCTTTGAATACAGAAAATTTCAGATTCGCAAAGTAATACAATTTCTTATATAACAAGAAACATTTTAACCAGTAGTACTATTCCTCATTAAACTAGCTAACAATAACACAAACAGTTTTCGAGCACAATAGAAACATTAATTCTCATGGCATGGCATTTTAAACGCCAATAAGCGCAATGGAGGGTATAATCAAGTGCGCCTACTGCTTCCTTTAAATCGCGAATACTTTCATTATACACAGTCGAAGAACGGGAACTAGGTCGTACGTTGCGAGTGTGTTCAACTGTCCGTATGTACGAGCTCGTTGAATTTTTCACACTCCCGGGCAACAGCGCGCTTCCTGGCCTCAAGTTTCATCACGCAAGGGGTTGGCTCCTTTTTCCAACCTGTTGTTATTCACTCGTTGCGCAATACGAGGAAAATCAGCAGCAGGCTTACTGAATACAAGAGAATGGTTCATCTTCACCTATTTTATAAAAATAACATAAGGTTCCAGGTATTTGTTTAATATTTTGTGCGTAATCCACAATTCCCGGAGGAACCGCCTCTTTGAGAAGCGTAATGGTTGGGAAGGAAAATCCACGCAGGAGCCAATGAAGTCGATCGGGGCCAAACAAGATGAACCGGGTGAAGCAGGTGGAGAGGGAGCATAAATAAATATCCGTGCAACGACTGGTAACTACTGCTGAACTTCTAATAAGTGAAAAAAGTATGACTATATAGTGATAACTCCCAAAATTTTGTACGAATGCATTTGAGCAGTCCAGAAAAAAACTGTAACGTCCCAATTCGCGATTCCAAAATGTAATCCGACACTGAAGTTTTTCCCCAAACGTTTTGAAACTGGTCTGGGGTTTATCTAAAACTATTAGGTCGATGGGGTACAAAAATTTTACTCTGTGGCTACTTTCCATAATACACCGAATTTAAAATTTGTTAATTGTCATGCGTACGTTTAGTGTAACCCACAACGTAAGTGTTCCAGCATGCTTTAGTGGCATCTAAGCGAGAGGAGTGAATCAAATTGGCCATATGGATGATCAAATTGAGTAGAATAATAATTAATATATAATAACCTATAATTAGTCGTTTATACGGTATATTATTCATATTACATTCAGTTTGCATCAATTTATGTCCGTCCGGGTTAGATGATATAATGCTATTTAGATGGGTCAACTATCCTAGCTAAGGATATGGTTCCTCGGAATCAAGATTCAAAAAACGAGAATAATATGTTGATCTCCACTAATTGTACAGATTTACAACTTTCCAATGTAATTTCCCATTTAAAATGTATTACAAATGTATCAATTAAAACATTAATGTGCAAATAGCTGAATATTTTCGAGCGCCCAGTTAGTTCAACTAGTCCGGGGGGAAATTCTAACGTCTACGTTTGATCGCTACTTTTCTGATCAATACGAGGCGAATGGTGGATGACAAGCCAAACAAATGGGACGCGGACCGCGCGCGATAATTCCTACCTCCTCCTTGCCCCATCTTTCCCTTTACATACACACACATACATACACTTAAATGCACTACACTACCACACATCGGGAGAGCAGTCAGGAGCTTAAAGCTTGTGCACGCTGCGGCGGTATCCCGCAGGCGTGAATACCTGAAGGAGGGAAACCCGCAAGCCTACATGTAGGTCGTCCCCGATCTCGTGTTCCAGCGGAGAGGAACAGAACCACCCCCACGATAGAACACGCACTACACATACGGGAGTAATGGCTTCAGTGGTTGTCGCGCCCGGAATCAATACTCTCCGACTCACTTCATCTACAAGAAGTATTAAAGTTTTTTCAAATTTTGTTTGAGAGACACGAGATGGCGCTGACAGTAGTTTCCTAATGACACTCAGTAGTAGCAGGTTTTCCAGTGATGTAATCCACCCTTTTTGCCACAAACTCGAATGAATAAAGGAAAGGGGTAGAGTGTCGTAACAGCAGAGCGCACATGCCACGCATTTATGATGCCCAACATCAAATTTTCATCGCATTAAAAGTATACAGACAGTGTACTGAAAAATATTGAAACAAATGAAAAGTATAGGACTGAAATGTAACTTTAGATTTTTAGCGCTTTAGATTTATCGCGAAAGATCATTCAGCGAGAAAATGGCAAGGACAGAAGCCACTGTCGGCCACGATGCCTCTGTCGAGGCTCAATTGACAAGAACAATAAAGAATGTTGCAGAGCATATTCAATAATTTTTTTAAAATTTAATTGCAGATGAAAATCTCGGCTCTAGATAGTTATATTTCAAATTTTCGTGAAAATGAAAAATTAGTTTCTTAAAATGCTCGTCATTACATTTCATGTATTGTAATTGTGTAATAAATGCTACATTATGAAAACCTTTCATCTATTTGAATATTCTGTGGCGAAAACATTGAATTATCTTCATATTTCTGAAAATTAACTAGACATAGAATGTTACTATCAAGACCAAAGTTCTTGTTAAAATAAAGCTTTAATAAACTAAAAAAATAATTTAATCGTGGAACTTCATAGAAAATAGGTGCTTAATAAAAGTAAAAATTCCTACTAGTGGTTCCAGAGTGGTTTACTGGATGCCTATACGTTCTGATCCCATCACACCAACAAGAAAGTCATGTTCAATCAATACGTGATTCACGAATCAACGATGCTGGTCAAGAGATTGAGAGCACTTGACGCGCTGGGTCCCGACATGAGCAACACGTCTGCGCACGATCATCCGGAGCGCGGCAGGCGCGAGCACTGTTTAATTGATCCGGGCGCGATAGCAGCTGAAGTCACTAGTCCCGTAAGTGTAGTACATGTTTGAATCGCACGAGATGGCTGTGATCTTCCCCCGCTAGGTAGCGATATCCGGCGCCGATATACGTCGGCTTACAAGGACTTTCCCCAACCAGATATCTCCCATCAGCGGGGTACCGGTCCAGCTGGGACAAGTTCTAAACTCCGGACTGGTCTTCCGACAAGTGTAATGCGTGTGGTGTAAGTGTTCGTATGTGTGAGGATATGACAAGAAAGAGGAAGGAAAGATCTCGCGCGATCCATGGCCCGTTTGTTAAGTTACTGCTCCAGCATTCGCTCGGTATTGATCGGAAAAACGACGGAAAACTACCAATCAGAGCAGCCGTTCGCTAGAATTCTACTCCAGTCAGTAGCTGAATTTGACGTAGCTGTGTGACTAGTAACGCAAATCCTGCCACCGTGGGAGCGGAAGCCTAGGACCTCTCGGCCAGAGGCGCTGCCGTGACATCAGTTGCTGCCCTGAGCCACCTTTTGCCGGTGAGGGCGAACACGCGGCGCCCATTCTTCTGGCGCGAGGCGGAGGTCGGCCATCGATCGCCCGCGGCGGGGGCGGCGGCAGCAGCATGGCTCGCATTAGACAGATTACTTCGCCGCTCGGGTGCCGCGCGCCGCCTCCGTCCCGCCCCCTCTGCCGTCACCGCGCCCGCCCTCGCCGCCCTCACAGCATCGTCGTCCCCACTGTCCTCGCCGCCGTCTTCGCTCTCGCCGGCTTGGGCGTCCTCTCCATTTCGTCGTCCTCATCCCCATCTGCGTTCGCCGACCCACCCCTCGCCGTCCTCTTAAAATTCGCTACCCTCTCCATTGTCCTCACCGCTTGATGTCCTCAGCGCTATTTCGTCCGCATCATCTCCTGTTTCATCTCCGCCCTCTCACTTTCCGATATCGTTGTTGCGCCTAATGCGAAATACCCATCGTGTCGTCTTCTCCACAGACATTCTCTCGCCGGACTCGTCGTGAACAACTTGGAGAAGGCATGCATTTCATTCATTTTCAGAGACCCTTTTTGCCATGGTCATCGTCGCTTGTGGGGCCATTACCAAACTTTGTTGGAGTCTGTATTTTTTTTATTTGCGACGTTCATTCATTTGCCATCTTCCATCATGACTGTCTATTTAGAGCGTTATCTAATTTCCTCAATGCTGTTATTCCTCAATCACACCATCTCCACCGTCATTACATTCACTATGTGCAGCTTTACCCGCATCGCCCATGTGATTACGCCTTTATCACACTACGTCTCACGCAATCAGCAAGGGAAAACCTTCATGGGATTCATTATTCTAAGCAAATCGCGAAACACTTTACATCGCACCGCACCGCCTCTAATATTCACCTCCGTTCTTCCAGCATCGCATGAAGAACCCTCTCCACTGGGGGGACCTGCGCCATCGCTCGGAGATGGCCAGCCGGCACTCGTCCCCAATTACTTAGCCCCCGCATTCACGGACCCGTTCACGCGTCCTAAGACTCGAACTCTGCTCTCGCTAATCGCATTACCATCCCACGAGCGGTGGCCACCGGCCGGCGGAACGCGCAGGGAACGCCGGCGCGGCCACACGGCCTCAACACAGATGCCTTCAATGGAGCCCCAGAGCAACAAGCTGAAACGCAGTGGTTTTATCCACTCACGTTGGCTTCGGATAGTGATGCTCTTATTTTGTGTTTGAATTTCATTTGGATGGTCAAGTTTATTTAGTGCACAAAGTGAAGAGAGTTACAATGAAACATTTCTTCAAAATCCAGTAGGAAAATCGCGAAGTTATTTTTTTTGTTCGCCTTTCTGTATCCATTTCCTTGTACTCCAAAGATCTACAAAGAGGTAAAAAGATATTGTCGTAGGGAAAATCAGAATATAAATGTCCAAAATATCCAACGGTGTACTCTGACTGGGAGACCATAGGGTTCGAGTCCCGACGGTGGCACTAGCTAGACAGCAAGGTCGAACTCAGTCGCTGTCTGGAGGAGAATTCTAGCGACCGGCTTCTCCAATCAATAGATTTCCGTGTTTTTTCCCATCAACACAAGTGACTGCCGCAGCAATACCCTAACAAACGGGCCACGAATCGCGCCTTCTCGCGAATCTTTCCTTCTCTTCCCTTGTCCTATCCTCACCCCCTTACTTATATACACACACTCACTTGCACTACACTACCACACACGACGGGAGACCAATGAGGAGCTTAGAGTTTATACCTCCTGGGTCGGTGCCGTGCTAGTGGGAGATACCTGGTTGGGAAAAATCCTCGCAAGCCGACGTTGGTCGGAATCGGCTCTGGCCATCCACCAGGGGAAGGTTACCGCTACCTCCGACGATAAAAAGGCACTACACTTAAGCGACTAACGACCTTATCAGTTGACGCACTCCAAATCACTAATTAATCTATCCAAAGGCACATACTAGCACTGTCAATGTGGCACGATTATACGTATTAAGGGATAATTTTTTTATGTAAGATTCTTTATATGTTAAATACCCTAGAAAATCTAAAACAGAAACGGTTAAAGAGAGCAAAATTTCAGAGGAATATTTGTGACCGCAATTCAGAAATAGGTAACTCGTCAGACAGTTTCCCATATTAATTTACTCAAATGTTCATTGTTTGCAGTTAATAACCTTCATTTCCTCTACCGCGAGACGCTTGGTTTCGAATATCAAGCCCGGTTCTGAGCTCTTGATTCACGCGTCGCTGGTTAACGCCGCATCCGCTCTAAATCCGCTTAAAACAACAACACAGCAACTCGCAGAGGTCTCGGGCTTCCACCTCTAGCCACGACCATCTGACATCGAGAGAAGAATGCGCTTTCATACGCAAATGACCCACAATCACCTAGATCTCGCTACCCCTAACAGAACAAATTTTAAAACTTTCATCGAGCGATGATCTGGTTGTTCATTGTTCTCTTTCTAGGACTGAGGTTTAATCAACTCAATAGAGAGTTGGAATCAGTGGTTAGTAGTTACTACTTTCAATGAGAGAGCAACCACTCAGCGCTTGTACATGCCAACGGGTGTTTAATTTTTTCTTCGTATTACTTCTTCGCCCCCACAACGGAAATGCATAACGGAAGTCGAGTCTGGTACACAGAGAGATAGGTGGAATTGTATAAATAGAAATTTACAACTGTCACAGAGAATCTCGAAACCACACACTTCGCCTCTCACTAGCCTTAGAAATTTGTCACCAGCAGAATGATTACTGTTGATCGCGTACCTGCTGTCCCTCGTCACCATACGCACTTCACCTACACCGGACACCTCACGTTGACAAAGTATGTTTCGAAGCAGTTTGTACGTCGGACTCCATCCATCAATTTTGGATAATGTGAAAATTAGTTCGCCAATTAGTCAGATTTAGATTAACCGTAACATATATAAAGAAGGAATTGTGTTATTCTGTCAATAAACACATCTTTTCCACTACTTTTCAATTTTTCTGTCCCCTTAGAGTTATGTTGCTTCGGAACGTTTGGAATATTGGAATATCGAGGAAGAGCAAAGCCTCTTCTCATGTGGAACTTTTTGGGAAACATTTGAAACAGATTTTGAGAAACTGTCGTTAGGGCGTTTTTCATAAAACGCTTGTCTCCATAGAAATGCATGAAATAAAGGATTACAAATTTAATATAAATATTTGAGGTACGAGATTTAAAAAAAATACTATCCATCTAACTACCCGTTAATGATGCAACGATCATCAAAATACTTTTTATTATTGAGTTTTAAGAAGTTTTTAGAGATGAAATAAATCTTCCTATTGCATTCGACGATTAATCTCTAATGCATTTAATAAGTGTCTCATTAATGTAGCAATATGATTGGAAAATAAGGCTTAGCATCTTCAGTGTGATATACTACCAATTGACTAAAGTCTAATGGATATAATATTACCAATTTAAGATATTACAAGAAAAATTTAGCGCCGCCGACGCTGTAAACCGTTTTAAAACTAGTTTCATGTGTTGAAAACTTCTTTCATGCCCCACTTTTTTCAAATGTTCTTTCAGTATCTGGCAATGAACTTACCAACGAATCGGAGTAGCTTATTATATTATACTCACGTTCAAAACTTCCCAACACCCAATGGCTTTGTATATTACCTCCATACTGATGAACTGTTCTTATTACAATCGCCGTAACAATTACTTGTAGGTATTAATGATGCAATGAGTTAAATTTTAGTATAGCTAAATTTTCCCACAATTTTGCTAATATGCAAAAACATGCACATAGAACATTTGCGTTAGGACAAATGCTAATGGAAAAAAGCAGATCATTCACAATTAGTTTCAAAATTCTGTCGCAACATCTTTTACAACTACATTTGAGTCTTTCCAGGAATTCTTTAACACTTCCACATTTTTCTCCCTGAATTTTTAAAGAGATTAAAACTTCACAAACTCAGTCTCATTTGCTTTCAAATCTACTTCTTCAATTGCTCTATTAATTGTTTTGTATGCAAATCTAGCGTAGCATGCGAATCTAACATTAAAATGCGACTATTTTGTATGTTTCTGTGAATAAGGTGTTAGTTAAGTTTAATAAGAATAGGTCGTAAGTCAAATTCATTTGAAAATCGGTATTTGCACACTTAAGAAAGAACGTAGGAGTGAGAAGTGGAACATAACTTTTATTCATTCTGTAGCATTATTCAGATTTGTTTTCTCCCTATTCACTTGATATCCTTCATGTTTAGTAGTTTCGTGGCAATACTGTTGCAACCCCACCTACATAGATCGATTTACGAGGCGTTAGCTTAATTCCTGGCATTATCACCAGATCGCAGCGCCAAAACTCAAAAAAAAACGTTATTGTAAATTTCTTTGTATCTTCTAGCCTGATCCAAAAACAAATTACCAGTTCCGCATCAGGTGACCGAGACGCGTCGAAATACACCTCATACGTCTCGATTGGTGCTCGGCAAGTGGTCTGCAAGTGACGAAACCGCACATCTGCACAATCACACAATCACACAGTCGCACACTGGGGAGTTTCACTCAAATACTGTATAGCGATTGGTTGATTTATATCACAGTACTGAAGAAGGAACAAATTGAAGAATGGATAACTCTTTGCAAACTGGAATTTGCTGAGTCTATCCTCTTAAGTGTCTAAGAAGCGTAGAGTGGTCGGTATTGTAGAACATTCCCCTATTTCAAAACTGATATCGTGTTTCAGCCATTCAACGATTTATGTGTAGGTTGATACATACAGCTTCCCGTCCCCACACCTCTCTCTCTCTCTACACGCTAAAAAAACACACACACACACGCACCACGCACGTCGCAACGCGCACGCACACGCAGACACGCACACACGCACCACACGCGCACACGCGCACACGCCACACGCGCACACGCACACACGCACACACGGCGGCACACGTACACACGCACACAGCACACACGCGCCACACACACACACACGCACACACACACACACAACACACTTCGAAGGTTCATTTTGTCAACCCAAGCAGACAAAACTTTCTAAATTTCAAAACTATTTATAGTCATTTAAAATCCAGTATTTCGTTTTAATTTAATTTATTTATAATGGTCGCATAAATATCTATGTCTTGAGCGACTACAAGCTTGAAATTCAGAATCACCTATTTACAACGTATTCCTGTAGTAAGTTACTATATGACAAATACATAGGACGTTATTATACATATTATACGTTATTATGGATAGGTCAGAATTGATATGAATTGACCTGGAGGGAGGCATCAAATAGATATTCTTTTATTGACACATGACCTGGGTTTGAAATAGTAATAGCAGCATAAACCATAGAGTTGTATAAGAAAATTAAATGTAAACAACAAGCATCTCAAGAACAATAATTCGTGTAGTAAAAGAGAAAATCCGATATTTTGTTGTCATCGCATGGTATCTCAAGTGATTAGCGCACTGCTACTCTCTTCACCGTTGAAATATAAATGTGATTTCCCCTACTTTTTCCCTTCAGTCCATAGTCCCAACATCTCTATTTCATTTTATCTTTAAAGTTTATAATGAGTGATTTTTATTTCAATCTTCTTGAATGAAATGTACAGTAATGGCGGCTTATAATCTTCATCGCCGGTTCCAAATTCATTTTTATTACAAAGTATTTCTTGAGAAATTCAGCATTCTTTATATAAACTTATCTTAAATTAATCTTTCAAGAAAGTTTTTAAGACCCTCACTCTCCATCACTCAAGTTTAAAAGAAAAATTCTACTTCCATAATAGTAGATACTGTACGTACTTACGTAAATATATTGACGTTTCTCGTTAATTTTACCCAGTAGTGTAAGTTTCTTAGATATCGTGGAGAATGCGCTCATTTGATGATTTGAAATTATAGTCATATGATCCTTTACTGCATTCATTTAAATGGGTTTGATGGCATTACTGCTCATTGTGGACGTATGACTTTATGACCTTTTAATTGCTTTGAATATAATGTTCCTTGAAATAAAGTGATGTCGAACGTTCCCTTTAAGAATCATTTGAGACAGTAGTCCATAATAGCTCGGTAGGAGTGTAATGGCAGAACTTTACATGGTAAAAGCTTCCTAAAATGTCCGTAATATCTTAAGCATATCGTTAGTTTATACGAGCTTCGAGAGAAAAATTCTAATAATGGCAGTAAAAAAAGAAAGTTCGATGTATTTCTTCACACTTGATCGTGCTCATTGGCAATTAATTTTCTAATAGATGAAATTGTTTGTAAACTACAATATTGGCAGACTAGCAAATACTGTGCGCTGCTGGTAGATCTTAGCTCATGAAGAGCTGTTGTGCCAAAAAAAATACTGTGCATTTTTAATGAAACCTAATGGGACTGCAAATGTGTCAATGACTGATATGAGATTGCACAACAGTTTATCCTACATAATTACAATTTTCTCACATTCTTGAAAAAAATGAAACAGAATAATGATTTAAGATTGAATTGTTTTGTATTGTATTGTATTGTAAATAGCATGATATATTGGAAGTACGAACGGTTGAACTGTTAAGTACTGAAGTCAGGTTAATAATATGAAGTGTAACGAAAATATAAAGCCTGACGTGGCCTTGTACTCGTTCTAGCACAAAATTTCTTCGCATCAAACGGGTCAAATACATCGAAAGAAAAAAAAACAGCGAAAGAAGAAGCAACTCGTGTAATTATTTGAATCACAGGTGCAATCTGCTACCGAGTAGTTCCGAAGCCAGAGTGCCGCGTTACTTTAACCGCGTGGCGGAGGCGCCCAGGGAGGCGTGAGGGCGAAGCGAAGAGACAGCACTGCGCCCATCGACCTTCATAAAAAATAACGCTCCCGACTTTAAAACTACGGGCGGACATTAGCTCGCGCCTCCCCTCCAACTTTGGAAGTTGCGTTGAGTCGGCGGCGGCGGCGGAGGGGTGACGGCCCACGGGTCGGAGAGTCGGCAAGCGGGATGTCACGGCCGACTGTTGTGACTGCGGGGAAGGGGAGGGTTGAGTTGATGATGGTGTTAGTAACATTCTTCGTTCTAAATGGTTCTTCATGGATTTATTATGACCGTTCAAAAAGAAAAAAACAACTAGTACGATAGTTTCCGATTGTTCAAATCATTGTTCAAATGCGACAATGTTGTTGAGTGAAACAAAATTAAGGGTGGAAAATACATAATAAAAAAAATTGTATTTACTTAAAGCACTAAAACATTATTTACATTATATACAACTTGTCCAGGCTTTTATTTCACATGTACTTCACAATAATTCAACAATTTGTTAACACTTGTTTCCTTAAAATTGTCGCTGTCCACAACTTTCTTGTAAATCGTAATAAATTGCATTTAGATTTACAATCGTAAATCCTCGCTGATGACATTTATTGTGTTAAGCTGGATTGTCTGGTTTGAATACTATTTTGAGTGGACTCTATTGCCCAAAGCAAGTATTACTGCACTGAAGATTATATTAATACAGTACCATCAATATTACATAATAGGTAACAAAAAAGACATGCATGCTAGCAACACATTATGTATTTGAAATATGATTTATATATGAGTGCCTCATTGGCAACTGTTTTAGTTGAGTGAATGAATGAGGAGTGCTTTTTACAGGGGTTTCAAGCGTTTTGGATTTTACCCTCATTCAAACTAAAAAAATTAAGTACAATTCTTTTCCTGTCCAACAATTTTCATTATAAACTAGTGGGCAAGTGGTGGTTCAACAGTACCTACTTTCTATTGGTAACGGTTTTTATATTGCAAATTCGCTCCTCCAAACAATTTGGAGGATAGAATACAATGCATTTTGAATGGGGTATTATGTCTTTGAAAAAATCCTAACCAATCCAAACGCGAGATGTTAAAAAATACTCATCTTTAAATTTTTAATATTCAAAAGTTTGAATTAATTATAAGACAATGAAAAGTTAATATTTTTCAAATTAATCTTTATTTTTTTTCTCGCAAATATGCTATAAAAAGCGAACCAAACTTTTAATGTATTTTTATTTAAATATTTGTGAAGATTTGCAAGAAAATGTAATTCAAACATTTCGAGAAAACTGATAGAATGTGCATCAAATGTCGATTCCCTCCCCAACAAAAATAATAGCTTGGGTCAAAACATTTGACACTTTTTCAACAAAAAGATAGTGTCACATTATTTTGTCAGGAGAAAATAAAAATATTTACCAGGAATATTAAAAATCATTAGAGTACATTTTTCTCAAAAGTTTTTCCATTTGGCTTGGACTTAGGGGCAATAGGAGAACGCACTTGGCCCGCGGGTCGAATTTCACCCATCAGTGTCCTACATGGTAGCGCAAACTGGATTATTTATGACAAAGAAGGAAGAGATGAGGGCTCCAATATTACAGATGGTGTTCCTGGGACCAGAACTGGGAGTCACTAGGATGAAACTTAGTCTGTCAATCAATGGTGTCATTGAGATTTACCTAATTGTTTGCAATAAAGAAATTTATTACTTCAAGATTTATTAATTTTAATATTAGTATAATAATAATAATAATAAATAATAATAAATAATAAATAATAATAATAATAATAATAATCAACAGTACGTCATTCAATGAACAAATATTATACAAATATTAACGGTTCAATATTGGCTCCGTATGTCAGGAGAAAGAATAAGGTCTTCGTCCTAGACTTCTCCCCAAAAGAGAGGAGAAATGTAGGTCGCTCAATAAAAAGATGGCGGTAGAAGTTACAATCATTAGGCCGCAATGGGCCAAAGCCCATCGAGTGAAAGCAAATCAGGGTGATGATGAACTTAGAATCAAAGTCGCACGTTATGACATTGAACAGCAAGACCCATTGCCATGGATTGTATTTCTCCAATTTTCCTCGGCTCGTGAAGATGTATGGTAAGTGACGAGATTAATTTGATTATTTTTATATTGGAAACTGAACTGTGACGGTATCTGTGGTGGTATCTGAACCAGTTTGTGATATATTTGTGATTAATGAGCAACATTATGTGTACAGTTTTTGTGTACAGTTCGAAACACTTTTTAGTGAATCTTTCAAGATAAATAAATTGAATCTATGTAAAGTGTATGGAATTACTATAATTTTATATAGTGAATTTAGATACAGTACGTGGTTATACAATTTTTCGATCAAAGTTTTTTTTATAAGTTTTCTTCGTAAGTAGTAATTTCATGATTTATTTATGTAAAATGATCAAAGAATAAGATTTGTAGAGCAGGCAAAACCCACATACATGTCAAGAAAATGTTAACTTCGTTAAATTCTGCATTTTAGATATATTATAGAAATCATCAGTCACATTCCCTCACTTTTCTGAACGTCCTCGAAAAATTTTTAAAATCCACATGATCTATGGTTCTCGTTGTTCGTAATCTGCCAAAAAAAGAGAAATCCCCAGTTGAATCGCCAAAGACGCCAGCAAAGCAGTTTGAACTGTTTGTGTTTACAGTCTGTAGAGGACGGCCCGGCCTTAGCGCCTGGGCGGTGTGCTCGAAGGGTCAGGTGGGAAGGAGGCGGCGGTGGGGCTGACCCTCGCAGCGCCCGCGACGGAGGAAGCGAGATCAGCAAGAAGTTGGGTCGCCGGGGACGACTTCAGAAGTCGTAAGGTCGCCGACAGAGGAGGAGAGGGAAGGCGGGAGAGACGGTGGTCGCGCAGGCCGCGAACGAAGTGGCATTGGAGGCGGTTGACAGCGTTATGATGATCCGGCATTGGCTCCAGCGACGGCAGCCGCAGAATGAACACAGCAGCGGCGACAGAGATGGCGAAAGCACGAGGGAAGAAGAGGAGGCGCAGGTGGCGGCGGCCGGGCGGCGCAGGGTGGTGCGGCGCTGGGTGGTTGGCGGCGGCGGGGCGAAACTGCCACAAGTTTGTCAGATTGCGGGGCGGCAGCGGGTAGTCGGTGGCGGTGGCTGCCGCGCGGGGGTGTACGGCCCAATAAATCGCTCCCGCGTGCTAATGGAAGGTTAAAGGGCTCGCTGAAGCCCCCCTCCTCGGGGCCAGCGCCCGAAGCCGGGAAAAGAGAAACCCGCGAAGATGTGGGTGAGAAGCATACAACTCGGCAAATATCAGAAGGAAACTAGTAGTGCTGCAGATTGGCACAGACTTTCTTGTATTAGTTATTGTTTTTTGTTTTTGTTTTTTTTGTCTGCGCTAGCTATTGCCACATACTCTCACCAGTTGCCATCTATCGACGCCCAGGTTAACTTTTGTTTTAATTTTCTCACTTTTTCGGTTTCCTACAAGTAAAACTGAAATACTACTTTAAGAATAATAAATCCTTGCCCAATTAGGCAATTTTATTTCAAAAATTTGGAGCAGTTCTTAAGAAAATGGCGTTAAAGCTCTAATATAAATGCGAAATTTCAATCTCTTTTTCACAGAATTTTTTTAAGTTTTCGAAAAACCTAATTTGGCGTCATTTAAAGCCTCTCCACTCACAAATGCAATAATATTTACAAATTAATGGAAATGTACTACATACTAAAAGCAAGAAATTTAAAAAAATTACACTTGTGTAATTTTTGAAAAAACAAAAGAATACAGAAATATTAATTTTAAATCATCTTAAACAGCGCAATTAGCACTATTCGTACGAAAAGTTTGAAGATAAAATTTGGAACCTTTTTAAGAAAATGGCGTTTGATTTTTTCTTAAAATGCGGAATTTTTAGCTTATTTTCACGGAATGCTGTTGAGTTATAGAGAAACTTTATATTAAATCATTTAAAGCACGCGTACTTATAAGTAGAGAAATGTAAACAAATCGACGCTAATGTAAATATTAATGACGTGAAAGACTTCTCAAAAAATTTTTATTCGTAAATTTTCATAAAACAAAATAATACATCAATATGGCGTTCATGTCATCTCATACATTTGACACTATCTTACCAAAAGTTAAAAAAAACAGAGCCGTTTTTGATCAAATCTTGATGTAATTTTTTGTATTTGCTCTTATTGCGCGTAATATAGGCCGAAAACTACTAAATTTTTCAAAAAAGTACATGACCTTAATGAAAGAACTAAATATGGAGAACAAATTGTATATGAAGGAAAAACGCCGATCTTCATTTTTATTTATAGGAAGACGTCAAAAAATTCAAACTTTCAAAATATTCGAAAATTTATAGTTAACTGTAAAAATAGGACCTATGCCATATTTATACATGTATTTTACTTTATTTTTACTACAAATTTAAAGCAAAAATTGGGAACCATTTTTGAGAAAGAATATTTTTTTAAACGCAGCGTTTCGAGTCAAGCCAGATCGACCGGTGAATTTTTTTTTTTTTTCAGTATTAGGAGACTCCAAAACGTGTACTTGAAATCGATTTTCCCACAGCATTACATTACTGTCTCTATACTCCGTATACTAGAAAGTAACTAGTGGTAAAACAGCACGTACACTCTCGCATTATTTCTGTTATAGGTTGTCTAGGGATTATTACTAAGGGTGGTGGGGACAGTGGTTTCTCGTTGCCTTCCCATAGTGTGCGGCCCAGGCGTCTTTAGAAGCATATCTCCGACATGGGTATCGAGCAGGCGCGCCTCGCAGGCAGTCCATTAATGCGCCTGGAATTTGACTCTCACTTTTCTTAGCCAGATGTCGGTCTCAGTTACTATATCCGAACTGTCTGGGGGAAAGTGAGATCTCGTTACGGAAAGGAAGATCTAGTTGTCGGAAGAATTTAATTTTGCTGGGCATATCGCCTAGGTTCTTTCTCGTCCATGCCACAAGTGTGACTTTGATTGTGACATGGATTTTGTGGCTGCTGTGAATTTTACCGCCCTTTACCGACCCGAAAATCGGAATCTCGACCGGAATCGAACCCGCGCACTGGGGGTTCAGAGGCCAGTAGGTTAACTCCTTTATTTCTAACTGTTCTCCGCTCTATTATACTACTACATGAATCTGTAAAAGTGTTTTCAACCTGAAAAAAGAAAAAAATCCGAAAAGGTCTGAGAAAAAAAGTTTTAACAAATTTTAAAATTCCCTTAATATTGTGCAATCTTACTTGAATACATCTCATTTTTTCCAAAAATTTCACTTGACCTTATCCCAAGATCTATCCTTAAATAGCAGAATTGTTTAAAGAAAAACATCTATCTTCAATATTGTAGTTGCAGGACGACTCCCAAACAATTGCACTTTTGCAATTTTCGAAAAATTTGAGATTTCAATGAAAAACCTCTTATAGCGTCTTTAACGCTACCTACGGCCTAAGTTTAATAAAAAAATGTCATTTTTTAGAAATGTTTGAAAACATTTTTAAAGTGACATGTAAAATGCCACCAAAATTAAAATATCTACTTGAGACTCCTTCAGAATCTTTTGAGTTCGTTTTCATTGATCGGGAAATGTCAATTTTTGGGAATCGCTTCGACTGAACGGTTTAGGCGCTAGCATCGACCACAGACTGACAAACCAGTTGTGCCGTCAAAAGATTTTTTATTCAGTATCATTAACAATTTTTTTACATTCCCATATAAGTACGTATATAGGGAGTATTACACGTAGTATAGGGGAAGTTCTAATACATCGTGGGATGCGGGGAGTATGTGGTATTGCATGCATGCATTAAGCATGCATTAAGAAGAGAAATATTAATTTGGTCCAAATAAGCTTATAATATTAAGTGAATGTTCTACGTTACACAGCCAACGCGGCTCGCCCAGCATAAAAAGTACAAACAAACTACTACTGTGAACGCAGCATGTTACGGGGTCAATGTTCAGTCCACCAGCCAGTTGTTCTTGGCGAGACGGGCAGATAAGCGGGCAACCCCTTTGGCTCCGCCTCGGCGACAATGGCGGCGGTGGCCGCAGCCTTAGCAGCGACGGCTGGTGGCGGCGGTGGCGGGAGGCGCCGGCAGGGAATTGAATTTGAATTTGAATTGATGCCTTATTTTACGTGGCGAGACTCGGGCCATCAGGCCCGCTCTTCCGTCTGACCATGCAAATTTTGCTACGCTCCTTTCACCAGTTAGCGGAGAAAGGAAGTATTTCTAGGGCGACGTAACAGGCTATTTGAATTTGAAGGCGTCATTTAGGCTTGAGGATCTTTTACATGTAAGTAAATCTAGTAGCATGGGAGCCGGCTTTACTTCCCTCTGAAGCAAGGCGTACGAAGGATTATTTCGCCCTTAAAAATCCACGGCTTCGATTGGGTATCAACCCGCCAACTTGGGTTTAACAGTCCGGATACGCTAGCCGTTACACTATCGCCGACAGGGACAGCTTTAAGCCGCCACGGCAGGGTCGGCTGTAAACTCCTGGCAGACTGGCGGGAGCGGATGCTGACCGTCGACAACTTACCCACGAGTCGATACGTCAGGCACCGGCGATTGGCGTCCACGCAACGACCCTTTCGCCTCACGAACCCCAGCCGATGTAATGGCTGAGGGCGGTACCATATATGATCCATGCTCCATGAGTAACGATAATATAATAATAAAGTGCAAGTCTTGTACAGCCAACAGACGCCGTGTTTCTCCCTCGAGAGCCAGAGTGGCAGTTCGAAACTTACTCGGCCGACATTTTTATCTCAATGCCTCTACATAGCAACCAACTTCACCACCGAACCTGTGTCGTCCACCCATTCACTGATGAGATAGCCCACTATTGGTTGTATTTGAACGAATGGTGTGGGAGTGGGGTTTGACTTCACCCAATCAAATATCGTCGCATGGCCGTTGACATTTATTTCTGAAATGCCTAAATTCTGAACATAATTTGGGTTTACTTTCCTTCAGAGAAACACAAATCTGCAGCAGCTGGTTATCACTGGTGAATGGGCGACCTTTCCGAGAAGGTGGAGACAAAGCAAACCTTAGGGCGAGAGGGGACGCGGGGGCGGTGGCGTCGAAGGGCGGCTTTTCCTCTCCCGATCACATCGCGTATTCCACGTATTTCCTTGTACATATAATACAGCGCGGATATATGTGCTGTTACAATACAAACAGCCTCTTCTAAATTAGACCTTTATAAAGAATAGTTTATGTAAAAGGTTATCTGCTTGGGATTTGTGTAAAAGTAAGAAATGTGTGCAACAGCATATAGCATATTTCCTGGAAATAACCATGCCAGTTAACATGTAATAGTAATTTTCATTATACCTAGTAACAATTATTTACTCAAAACTACCCAAATGAACAACAGTCTGTGTATTCCAATAGGAATAGACACATGGCAACAATACCCACAACCTCGTTTACATTACAATGTTGTACCTTAAATGATAAAAGGAAATTTTAGTGAATCCAGAATACACCGTCACAACCATACTTTGTTTACGTTCCTATGGTGTAACTCAAATATAAACTTGACTTGTGTTCTCACAGCACACCGTGACAACGATACTTGTTTACTGATACTATCTTGTTTGTTTCTAGAACTACGATGTAGTTCTGCACACAATTTCTCCCTAGCAACGGTAAAACAATTGTTTATTAATCGTCGTTTCTACGGTGCACATTTACATGCACATTTTTTGTCTCAAAATAATTCTATTTAGAGACAAATAATCAAGATCATATTCATTTTTTATAAATATAATTTTTTTTAAATATTGGCGCGTATGTATGTGTAAAATACGTTTCGCCCCAAACAAATAAATATAGCTATATACTAACTGAAAACAGTACCTCATGGTAGTAGATCAAAGAAAAATGTATTTTCACAATAGATATAAGATACGGTAATACACGTATAGAGTGTAGGAGCACTAGCGTACCCGCCCGAGAACTCTCGCATGTTCTCAAGACCTCACTAAAAGCAATTCTAAGCAAAAAATAATAATAAAACTAATATATTCACTCGTGAGTTATAAACGCCATTTGTTACCATTTTTTAAAACGTTAAATGTCATAATTCATGTTTTCAGAAAAATAATTTCCCTTCTTGAACTGTTATCCATACACATGTATTGATAAAAATTAGCAGAGTTTGAAATTTGAGGAGTGAGCGATAAAAACAAATGGATTTTTAATAAGAATATTATGCATGTTTAGTATTTAGTAGATATGAATGTGTGGTGTTATCCACGCACGTTTCCTTTAGCCCTCGTTTCGCTAATTAGGAGAGGAGTGGGGAGTTAAGTTATTTTTACAAAAATAATTTTATATCATATTTGTAGTTCCTTTTTGATGCAAAATAGTTTCATTACATGGGAGTGAACATTTTTAATTATCAGATTTTGCCTACAACGCTCTTTTCGACCATTTATTCTTCATTCAACCAATGTTGGCAAAGGAAGGGGGTATAAATATTCCGGGGCTAACCCGTGAGTGTTTTCTTGAGAGTACCAAGTATACTTCATACCACGTGCATGGTTAATGTAGGTTATGTCACAAACTTGTCACAGAAAAATGAATGTCAACACTTACATTCACTTGTTGTGTGAAAATGCTACCAATGAAGGCAGAGATACTATTTTTTATAAGGTCGTCGTGAATCAAACTTGAGAACTTATGGTCCGTTTCCATCATAGTTCCCTCCATAATTTGGTGCAAAGCATTTGTAGACCACGTCAAAACTTTAAATAAATGGTTACACTACACGCATAGAGAAACAATCTTCATCGGTATCAAGGAATTAACAATAGTATACTATAGTGTACTATAGTATACTTCTAGTTGTTGCTGCGAGAGCGAATTAACAATTATGTAAATAAACCTCGTCAGTCTGTGCAAACCACGGTGTGCACAGAAAGCGTAAATAGTATAAGATAGAGGAATCTAAGACTTCTAATCGTGACGCCACAAAAATGGCCATTATCACTAAGAATTGAAATATAGGTGACATTAAGTATCGTACCAGCAAAGATTCAATAGAATGTCCAAAAATATCTCAGCCTATAGATTATAATGTGAGGAACGTTTATGTGAGGCTTTTGGCCTCAATATTTTAGTTCTTATAGTCCCAAAACGCTTCGTTCAGGAGTTATTAAACGATTCGAGTTGCATTTGGCATGAATATTTAGGTATGTTTTCTAAACAAATCCTTTATATTTTAAAATCAAAGTGCAATACGTCAGTTCAGTAAAATCAAAGTGCAGTTTCACAAGAAAGATCAAACAAGAAAAGCTCCAAAAAGAAATAAGAAATAATAGGAATCGTCAATCATCAAAGCTGATTATTACCACTTCAGTTTTATCTAAATCTTGCAGAATTTATGGGAAGCATAATAAACTTAAAGCGTTAAAATATTAGCTCTGAAATGTCGATGTGTATTCTTAGTGGGTTTGTTTAGGTGTTGCAAGGAGGTACGCATTAAATATCGCGGCAATCATCTATCCCTCGTCAAAATACAAATTTCACGCTTTTTACTACCTCCTACTATAAAACCGATTCATTTTCATCGTTTTCAAAACATAGCTCAAGTCAATACCCCCATCAAATTAAACGTGTACAAACAACAAATGCGACGAATGAAGAATCTTACCGTGAAGGACAAACATTGTGAGAAGTGACGTGACCGTGAAGGCGAGGAGGAACAACACGGAATAAAAAACAATGGCCACGAGAAGATGCAGAGAGAAGAGAAAAGACGAATGAGATCGGAAAAAAACACCAGAAGAGAAGGGGCCAAAAGACTAAAGAAAAGTGAAGTTAAAAAGAGTTGAAGAGCGATGAAGGTCGGCAGGTAGCAAACCTCAGCCGCAACGACACTGTCACCATTCTTCTTCATCGTAAACCCCGTCAATTAAATAATGCTGTACCCCAAGTCTAGACACGAAGTTAGTTATTCATTTTGTGAAATCACGTAGTTGCTATTTTTTCTCCACATGTCTGCCTGCGACATGACAGGCAAAACGTCGGTCTCTCAGCCAACGACGCGGCGTCACCAACTAAGAAGCCTCGTTTTTCGAAGTCTAATATATAATTTTGTAAGCAAGGAAGAATTTTCTTCATTATTTACACCATCAAACCATTTTCTAAAATATCGTATAATTTATTTATTAGATAACCATATCTTTTATAAAACAGCGACATAACTTTTGTAGTGAATACCCGAAAATCCTAGGCATACATTATGGAAGAGATATCGTCCAATTTTCTCTTCTGACAATTTACAGATAAATTCAAAGAATTTTTGGGATATTTAAATAATGTGCCCCTCTTCCAGCGTCAAAACAGCGTCTTTGAATATTTTTTCCCTTCCATTTTCAACATTGATAAATTCAAGTTTGGTAGTGAATTTTCAAATGCATGAAATAATATTATAAAAATAAAAATCGGAAAAAATATTTTACATATTTCTCCCAGAGTGTGTTTGGTTACTTTCGGTGTGACATCGATAACCGGTTTAGCCCTCCAATCGGGTTCTCAAAAGTCCGCAACGACGTTTCTCGGCTTTTAATAGTGGGGAGTATTAAAGTTAAGACATCTGTGTGTCTTATAGCCAACCTTCACTTCTTTAGGGGTTGCTGAATGTAAAATTAATACATTCATGAACCATCTGTATCTACGAGATACGACGAGCTTACGTAGTACATTTCATCGCAATCCGTGCTTTTGCCTCGCACCCGCGCAGGGGGGGGGGTCACGTGGTCGTAGTTTCAGTAATGGCATTACGTGAAATTCTCAATGATTGATTAGTGATTCCAGGCGTGTCAATCGCTAAGGTTGTTAGTCCCGTTCTTGTAGTGCTTTTTTTTTTATCTCCCGAACCTGTGATCTCCCGACAAGTGTGGTAGTGTAGTGAATGTGAGTGTAATTGTGTGTAAGTGAGGGTTAAGGATAGCGCAACGAAAATAAAGGAAAGATCGCTCGCGGTGCGTGTCCCGTTTCATAGGGTACTGCTCAGGCATTCGCCTGGTGTTCATCGGAGAAAGTACGTAAAACTACCGACCAGATGAAGCCGGCCGCTAGAATTCTCCTCTAGATAGCTGCCGAACTAAAATGCTGATAGCTGCCGACTAGCTAGTGTCGTAAATCCCACTACAGTCCGGTCAGAGGCACTGCAATGACATTAGATGATGCCCTGAGCCACCTTTGCCGGTTGAATCTCTCTTGAATTTGAATATAGAAATATTCACCACATCTACCCAAGGAATGGCTACTAAATAGCTGCTAATGGAACTGCTACTAAAGAGCATGTTTCGATCTTCGTTTCGCTCACCAACGCAAGAAAGGATTTGTGCGATCGGTTGGTGCAAAAAAGTGTGAGCGGACAAAGGACGTTGAGGGAAAATTCGTAAC
>BOPP01000104.1:3708533-3723802 GCA_017312745.1 Gryllus bimaculatus
CGAACGAGCGATCGCCCAGGAGGGCGCGGTGGCCAGCGGGGGACGCGTCATTCGCACCGCCGCGGCGGTTCCGCGCGAGTGTGGACGCCCGCTCGGCTATCGCGCGCCCTGTCCCTCCTCCTCGCGCAGCTGTGAAGATGGGTCGCTCGATAACGCGCTGCCTACGCCGCCCTTGGCGACGAACCGCTAGCAGCCCCCGGAGGAGGCAGGGGAATGACACGGGGCCAAAGGGAGATGCCGTTTTCCACAAATCACTTCTGGACGTTATTTAATAAATATATATATATATTTATTTAATAACTAATTCTACTTATGTTTGATGTCGTCCCGTCTAAATGAATATTTATCCATTTGAAGTTTGAAAGGAAAGGTAATTAATAAAAGTTAGGAAGATGTGGTGGCAAGAACTAGTTCAATATTTGCTTCAAATTATTTTCCAGTTATGAAACAAACTTCAAGAAACATTAAAGGGGGAAAACGATTTAAGCCAGTAATTCGGCTGCTTTTGATGAAGCAAGTTAGTTGTAAATAGGACAGCATTCATTACATCAGCGAAGGCAGAAATATGAGAATTGGAAGAGAATTTAAATGTTAATGATAGATTCTTACGGTGATTACTCTAATGTAATGTCGATACATCAAGGAACCGAAGCGTATAACAGTAGTTGAGAGCGCGGTTAATGGATCGCAGCACACAGCGACTTTGGCGAGTGTTTATCTGTGCGCGGTCAGGGGCAGCAATTGCCACGTGAATGGAACCGTGCAAGCCGCGTAGTCGAAAAAGCGGCGGTCAAGGCCCGAGGTTCCCCGCGGGACGTACCGAAACGACATTTCCGTCGATTGAACGTGTTATTGTATTGGGTTTAAAACGTAGAGCATCGATTGGTCGGAGTGAGAATCGAAACTCAAAGATTAATGGACTGGCCGAAGAATAGAAGACAAAGACTCACGAACACACGGAGTTAGCGATTCACGAACAGAATGAAGGATTGCTCGTCACCTTCATTAAAACACGGGTCGATGTTTGAAAGCGTTTTCGGTACATTGAACATGAGTTAATCCATTTCAAAGAAGTTTTTTGATTGTTCTTGATATGTAGCAAATAAGATTCGAGAATACCATAAATTTGTTTTCTATTATTAATGATTGTATAAAATAACAAACTTATTTTGTACTTAAATAAAATCTCAATAATTTAGCAAACAAATTAACTTATAATTATATTCGAAACCAATTATTGCACTATTACGTAAAGTTTCTTTCATTTATACTTTAAAGTTAACAAGGTATACCGCGTGCTTAGTATTCGGGTGTCTGCGAAATATGGGCCAACCCCATTACTTGCAGAGTGAATGTGAGGCATGTGATTTTAATTTAACAAAATTTTCTGTAGCAACCCTTGCATTCGTTGGCTTTGAGGAAGGTGGTCTTCGCGGTGCCGAGATTGTCACGTGGAGAGGGTGACACTGAGGGGTTGCAATGGGGGATGAAGACGTAACTACAGCAATCCGTAGTCCTGTCTCGATGTATTCAGGAACAAACATCAATATCAACGAGCAAAATGATGTTTTCATTGATTTATCATAATTAAACGTTCCTTCCAGAGGTCGAAATTACACAGCATCGATTCATAGTGGCACAAAACATTGCAAACAGTTCGCCAGCACACAGGACTGCAAATGTGCATTGCCGTCGATGAGGGACGCAGGGTACGTGCGAATAACTTATATTTGTTTTCATCTTTTCTTTCGTTACCTACGACTTTTCAATTTAAAAAAATACAATGAGAAGGTCATCAAATTACTCGTTAATTAGGTACAAGAGAATACTGATTTGTAAAATAAAGGAAATGCGAGCACTAATGCAACAGGTATTAACTGCATAAGACAAATCGATAGAAAAGTCAAAGAAAAAGCTAGAAACCAATTGATGAAGATTCAATACGTTGAATTCTGACTGCTTCAGGCGAAATTTACGTTCTAACTTCCGTTTGTCATTGTCAATGCCTCTTTTTACGTGTAAATTTTACTGCTAAGTTTACAGCACTGCATTACGTTTAATTTTGCATTGTGAATGAGGCCTTACTTCGGTCGACGTCTCTCGTACTTCTCGCTTGCTGCCCTACCCCTGCCTACACCGTTGCGCCTCTTTCCCCCTCCATGCGGCGAGCGCTGCCATCCACAACCAAGCGACAAATAAAATTCATTTCCCGAAGCTAACAAAGACTGATTTTACCGCTGTCGCTCCGGCTTTTCGAGAGAAATTCCAGATGCTTTTTGCTCGTCGCCGCCTATTAAGTTTCTTTCGAAATTGCAACAATGGAGAGGGCACTGTCTGCACACGTGAAGGTCTCGTCCGGCTTGGCCTCGGCGCACTCGTGTTGTGCCGCGGGAGCTCTGAAAGAAGCGAACTTTAAAATAAATGTGCCGTAAAGATCAAGTTACAATCACTCGAAGTATCTCAAAACACACGAGACCAAATCACCTTCACCTAATGAATAAGAATACTTCCCCAATTTGCAATATATGCTATGTCCAAATAACAATAATACACATTCAGGAATGTTCTATGTACAACCAATTTCGCCAATCAATCTTACTTTAATAATTGTCATTGCGTCATTCAAGCACCTAACAAAAAAATCTGTAAACTAATTATTGTCTCTAAGGAACTAATACTGCATTTGAACATACGTGCTGGTGTATTATCATAACATGAAAATGACATTTTCGATCATCGGTGTTATGTAAATTGTAATAACGCATTCATTGTACAAAATTGTAAAAGTGTAAACAATATGTAACCACGGAATGGAAAAACTTGCATTGTTCAGTAATCTTCGGAATACACGCCAATAACCTCGCCGTTGGTACGACTATAAATGAAATAAAGTTTTTCGGCTGAATATTCCCCTTCTCCGATGCACGATTACATAACTTTATCTTCTTATCAAGTACCTTCCTAAAGGCAAGAAAGTAAAAAGAGGACAGATGAAACTCGCCCTTGCAAGTTTAAAGGATACGTACGTGGGCGGATATTAGATTATAGTATAATGCTAAGAAGTGCCTTGGAAAAATCCCCGATATACGCTAAGGAACAAGTGGTGCTACAACAGCACTTACTTCTTCGAGATATTCTTAATGTAATATTTTAATATGTGAATTTCTATCTTACTCTTCAACAACCATTTGAAACATTCTTAAACAAACAAAACAGCTTTCTGCAATTGAATTCAGCGTATTCACATTCAAAAAAATGCACCAGCAGCCGCATTTAAAGGCTCCCAAAATTATACTGGTTTCAAATTCAAGGGGCCGCGACATCAGCCAGATCGAACGGGGAATGTTAATATTGGAGAAAATCGGCTAAACGGTTTAGCCACTAGCGTTGTTCTCGCACGGACAGACGGACGGACAGAATGAAAATTATGTTTTCAAATGATTTTGCGCACAATTTAAACAATTTAATTTCAAAAACTGCTTCAATTTTTTTTCTTGAAATTTTCTCGTCATTTGTAACGATGGTGAAACGTCTGGTGCTAGTCCCATTTTCAGCGATATCTCCGTATTTTTGAAAATTTCAAAACACTGACACTTTAAAACTACAAAATTGAAGATAGAGATTTTTGGCTAAGTGTGTCGTAAGAAATCAGCATTGTTAAAAAGGTTATTCACTTTTTTTGCAAAAACTAATGATTTTCGAGTAATTTGCGCTTCCCCAATCGATCTGGCTGATGTCCCGGTACTTTGAATTTGAAACCAGTATTTTAATTAGGGAGTAATTTACATAAATGTTTTTAGAAGAGTTTTTGTGCGAAGAAGTTTTCAAAATTTTCAAAAAATGCCCCACAGTTTTTTATTACATTTTGATGGCGCAGGTCTTATTTACCGATTTTTTTTTGAAAATTTGAAAAATTCCAATTTTTTTTATTTCGGCATAATACTACAACTGCAATTATTAAGATAACTTTTTCTTAAGGAAATGTGTTCAACGGAAATGTCTTCAAGGAAGGTCATCATTTTTAAATTTGAAACAATTATTTTCTTAGAAACGGCTTCAATTTTTTTTTCTTTTTGTCTCACGCAATTGGGAAAGAGCGGTAAAGGAAGTTGTGTGGTCCAACTTTCGATGCACTCTCTTTATTTTCGAAAAAAAAATTGAAGTGGTAAATTCGAATTTTTTCCGCGCTTTGTTTGACGCGTGGTCAAAATGTCGTTCTCAAAATGGCACCATGGCAGCTGGAAATTCTTAGGATTTTTGTGTCTGTTGCCGGTCGTAATAATAATTCGATGAAGATAACATTCTTATGAAAGGAAATAGATATAAGGAAAGAAAGAAATTTAACGAAGAACCAAAAAATAAATTTATTTATTACTAAAAAGGTTTTTTATCGCGTACATTTATATCACCAACTTTATTGTCACATTTTTAAGGACGCCCCTTCATCTGCTTGCTTCTCATTTTCGTTTGCCATTGTGCCTTAGCTTCTTCCGTCAACGCCCAATGAGCTCTGATTTATAAAAGTTAGGTACCGATTACTTCCGAAAGGAAGCTGAGAAAATTAGAAAAAAGAGGTTATGATGACAACCAAGTCATGAAAGGATAATCAAGTGCCAAAAGAGAACGACGGATGAAACGAAACTAATTTTAAAGTGTTCTTGTAACAAAACAAAATTTAAAGAAATGAAACAAAAAAGCTTTCAAATTAAGTTTGTTGTTCATGGTTCAGCCACAAAAACCGGTACGAGGACGAAAAAGTTACTCTGCAAATCATGTGGAGGAGTTTAACAATACGGTTTCCTTTACATTCAGAATTTCCTTTAGTAGTGTTAGCATTCATCTCCGAACAAGACCTTTTCGAGTTTGAGTGAACCCTTTAAAAATTTCTCAACAAAACAAATTATTACACACCCAAAAGTTTCAGATATTCTAAAAAAAGTAAACCCTGTTTCAAAAAGAAGCTTTAGTTTGAACTTTAGAAATTTGTCTTACTGAACATGAAAAAAAGATGGAACGGACACGTAAATGTTGCTGGAAAATTGGTGAATATAACAGCCAGGTAATTCCCGCAAAATCAGTTACAAAAAGAAGTGTATTTATAGAAGTAAATAAATAAATTATCGTATCTTTAAAAAGTGCCTAACAAAAGAAATTCAACACTACAAAACATGTTCTAAATTCTATTAAAATAAAAGATAAACCCTATCAAAGTAATTAATAAGATAATAGGCCAGATAAACATTAAAACTTTATTTGAAGATGTATTCGACTTGCTTGCGACGTTTCGATTCTTGAATGAGGTCGTCTTCAGGTAGACGATACACGGTACGGTTACACGATACACGATAGGTACTTCAGGTACATGATACACTATACGGTTATACAAATGCTATGTATTTGCTATTCTACGTATAGCTTGGGACCGGCATTGGGCTATTTGGATTACTTAATCCACCGAACAAACACCACAGGTGGAGTTGCATTTATTTTTATTTATATCCGCGGAATTAGTCCCTTTTCTGAATGGATAAAATCGCGTAGCAGAGAATTGAATCAACACATTCATAGAATGAATGAAGATACGATTGTAAAGTTCACGAGAGATACTAGACCTGCGGGAGGAAAATATACTGGAAGCCCGAGGCGAAGATGGAACGAAAATTTTTGAATTCAAGGAGTGGCACAAGCCTATAGCCTCCTAAAAATTAGAAGAAAAAGAAGAGCATTGCGATCTGCAAGGGCAGAGCCGGCAAATAGGTCACGCTATATCTATCTATCTATTTAGATGGAGACACTGATTGTATATATACATACATCGAGCGAAGTAGGTCAGTACGTAGCGAACTGGATTCGGAATCGATAGGTCCGGGTTCGAACGCAAGGTCGGCCATCCGACCGGGGTTTTCGTGGTTTCCCTCGGTCACAAGGCGAACGCTGGGATGGTTCAAAAAGTCCACGATCACCAATATCCTATCACCTCCTAATCCATTAATAATAATCACACTTCAAGGCGTATCAACCTTGTTGTAATCCAAGGATACAGCTGAAAAGCTGATCCTGGAAGAATTACACACGTTAATCGTGTAGCGTGGTCAGTAAAAAATTACAGATGGTTTCAGCGTTCAATAATGGTAGACCTCAGACTCCCGCTATTTTCTCTTGTAATGGATGTAGTACCATATCAGAAGATTCCGCATTTGCCCGTCGAGAACCGAAATGCACATGCTCTCATCCTCAAAAACGTGATAATTTCCCGTACATCAAGATATTTTTTCCCTGCGGAATTCTTCATGGCATTGTACGCACAATCGCGACCGTTGAGGGCGTGGCGTGGTGTAGGAAGACTAAAATATACAATCTTGAACAAAGTTGTAGATAGTCAATCATAGAATTACATAAGTAATAAAAGTAAATAAAATATTTAATACACAGTCGAATATACGTACATTAGCATGACATTTTTCATCAAACTTCAATAATTTAACAACAAATGCACGTACTTAAGAGTACTAAAACAACAGTTTAGAAAGCGCATACGATTAAGTTAATATGAATTGGACAACTGACTGTCCATCAAAGAATCACTCACGGACTTCTGTAGAGAGATTTATTCCTACTGTAATCTAATTTTTAGGTGTTATCATACAATATTGAACACTATTCTTTATATGATAGACGTAATTCTCTCTAAATATTAGCCGTAAATAATCCAAGCAGAAAATAAAATACGGGCAATCCCTACAACTCAATGCAGACTGGTTTGTTAGTCCCTACAATGAGCAACATCTCATTATTATACGTTCGTTTAAAGAAGTCATAGAATAAGTAAAGAAATATTCCCTACTCGTCTCAATCAGTCTGAATCGCAGGTGCGACAAAAATATGAAATGGTTCTAATTTTTACGAGATATTATTCATTATGAAATTTTGCCTCCCCTTAAAAGTGCCGCCTGAGGCGGGCCACCCCTACCCCCCCCCCCACTACACTACGCCACTTAGTTAGAGACTCAAGTGCAGCGGCCAAAAAGGCGTCACCGTAATCCATGGGGAAATAGACCAAAAAGCACGCTTGGCAGTCGAGTATCAATGTTTTTCATAAATTAATGCGTAATGTAGTGGGGATAAACACAAAAAGAATGAAAGGGTGTTGATGAGTTGATAAATGTGAATCAACCGTAATGCAATTTTCAACTTCAGTAATTTGCCGACTACAGGATAATGAAATAAATACTAGAAAAATACAAGAAAAAATCGAATTAGTTCATTAAACTACTTGATGAAATCCTGTGGTAAGGAATGAAATTGAAAGTTACTCCAGCATATGAATATAGAGCAAAGTACACGTATTTACAGGCAGTCAGGAATATCACTTAACGAATATAAATTAACGAGAAATCTTCACGAAGTAAACGTATATGTCACTTTGAATGACACTGTACTTTTACGCAAGTACAGGTGACGCATTTTGTATTTAGTAGCCAGTTGGTGTAGACCCTCCTAGACGTGTGCTCCTCGCTTGCGGTGCCCCTTCCGCTGTGCGTCGCGCCAGAGCCCACGGGTGGGCGAGGCGCAGGGCAGGCAGCAGCTGCGTGCCCAGCTGCCCACGTGGGCAGCTGCGCGGGTCACATCGCGTTCACAACGCGGCCGCGCAGGGTCAGCGGCCCGGCCGCGCCCGCGCACTCGCGGATTTGGGCACTCGCGAGAGGACGTCGAAGCGGGTGGATTTATTGCGGCGGATTCCCTTTTAACCGCACGCGTCGGGGCCGCGCTCGCGTCCGGACATGGAAAAGCCCGGATGAAACGAAATTTTGCAAAAAAAAAAATTATAAATTATTGTCCGGGACTGTTTTAGAGAGAAAAACAATATAAAATACGGTAGTGAAAAACGCAAACACTTGTTCAGGACACATTATATTAACAAGTTAATATTTTAAAAAAGAGAGATAAAGTTGAGTAAGAGTAGAGACAAAATCAAAATTGGAGCCTACAATATTTGACAGTCCAAACAGTGAATGTACATGACATTAGCAGGTCATCAGCATATATAAAATTCGGGTATTTCCGAATTTCAAAAATAGATTTCAGCAAGGTTTACAAGATAAAAATAAAACACAAAATTTTTTTCTTCATAAATGTGAGCCTCGGTGCAAAAAATGTAAAGTGAAAATACTCAGCGTTAAGGTGCGAAACACGCGCCGTTGTGCTCATACATTTACAGAGTCGCATTGGCAATATTCTTACTTCATATTAGCAGAGGATAACAACCGGCTTAGGTGGCTCAGAGTATGAACTGATGTCACTCCAGTGCCTCTGACTGGGAGTTTTAGGCTTCACGTCCCGACGGTGGCAGGATTTTCAATAATAGCTAGAGAGCTAGGTCGAATTCAGCCGCTGACTGAAGGAGAGTTCAAATGGCTCTGATGGGTAGTTTTCCGTGGTTTCTCCGATCACCACCAGGCGAATGTCCCCTAACGAACGAGCCACGGACCGCGCGCGATCTTTTGTTCCTTTCCTTGCCCCATCCTCATCCTTTACTCACAATTACACCCATTACACTACTACATATGCCGGAAGACAAGTCGGACGGAGGCTTAGAGCTTGTCCCTTGAGGAACCGTGCCCCGCTGGTGGGAGATACTTGACTGAGAAAGAACTCCGCAAACCGACGGGGACGTCGGTTTCAAATCTCGCCATCTAGCGAGGGAAAGATTACAGCCACATCCTACAGTCCAGTCAATTGGTGCTCGAAAGGGCCCGATCCAGGAAAATATTCTTAAACCTTTTTTTCAACGGTTCTATTTGTTTTTCAAGGTGCTGAATACGATTTTGATGTTTGTCACATTAAAAAACGTCAGTTTCACATAAAAAGTTGCAATTAATTCTAATAATTTCGACCTCTTTTTACTTTTTCAAAAATATCTTCAAAACTGCGGAAAGGGTGTTATTTATAACATTAAAGTACATACATTTTCCTAGAAAATTAATTTTGCGTGAGATAAGACTAAGTTTTTAAATTATAAAACAATTTTTTCTCTTTTTTTAGAAACAGAAAGGCTTGTTGTATTTAAAACAATAATATTGTTTAATTATATACTTGTACTTATATTTAATACACACTGAAGAGCCAATGAAACTGGTACATCTGCCTAACATTGTGTAGAACCCTCGCGAGCACGCAGACGTGCCGCAATACGACGTGGCATGGACCCGACTAATGTCTGAAGTACCGCTGGAGTTTATTGATACCATGAATCCTCCTATAAACTCGCAAAAGAACGATCGGGTGAAAATCTCTTCTGAATAGCATTTTGCAAGGCATCCCAAATATGTTTACCAATGTTCATGTCTGGGGATTTTGGTGGCTAGTGGAAGTGTTTAAATTCAGAAGAGTATCTGGAGAGGGTTCCACTCTGTAGCAATTCTGGACGTTTGGGCTGTCGCATTGTCCTGCTGGAATTGTCCAAGTCCGTCGGTATGCACAATAGGCATGAATGGTGCAGGTGATTAGACAGGATGCTTACGAAGGGGTCACCTCTCTGAGGAGTCGTTTCTTAACGTATCAGAGGTCCCATATCACTCCAACTGCACACACCCCATACCATCACAGAGCCTCCACGAGCTTGAACAGTCCCCTGTTGACTTGCAGGGTCAATGGATTCATGAGGTTGTCGCCATTCTCGTACACGTCCATCTGCTCGAAGCAATGTGAAACGAAACTAGTCAGACCAGGCAAAGTGTTTCCAGTCATCAACAGCCCAATGTCGGTGTTGACGAGCCCAGGTGAAGCGTAAAGCTTTATGTCGTGCAGTCATTAAGGAAAGAGAGCCCTCGGCTCCGAGACCCCATATCGATAACGTCTCGTTGAATGGTTCGCACGATGACACATGTTGGCCCAGCATTGAAATCTCCACCAATTTGCGGAAGAGTTGCGCTTCTGTCATGCATAATGATTCTCCTCAGTCGTCGTCGGTCCCGTTCTTGCACGATCTTTTTGCGACCGCAGCGATGCCGGAGTTTTCATGTTTTACCTGATTCCCGATATTCACGTTACACTCGTGAAATGGTAGTACGGGAAAATCCAAATTTCATCGCGACCCCGGAGATGCTATACCCCATCTCTCTTGCACCGACTATATCTCCACCATTCAAATTGACTTAAATCGTGATAACCTGCCATTGTAGCAGCAGTAACTGATCTAACAACTGTACCAGAATCTGGTTGTCATATATAGTCGTTGTTTACAGGAGTGCTGTATTCTGATTGGTTCCAGATCTCTTCATTTCAAATCGTTTTAGCTAACATACGTCCCCTCTCAAAATGTTGAAATTCGTTAAATCCTTGTGATTATCGACCTGTCAGTATATTACCAACGTTATCCAAAACCCTCGAAAATTGTACGTCAACAAACACACAAATATCTTGTCATAAAAGATTTACTCATGTTTGTTCGTTTGTTTTTGTTTTGTGATTTTTAAATGTATTGATATTTTTTGTTAACATGTGATGCGTATCGCTAAATTAATAATTTTCATAATTTATTTTCGGGCTCGCCTCAAGTGTTTTTCTGGGCCAGTAAAGATTTTTAAAATTATTTTAAATATTTTATTTTGTTTCTCAATGTTGAAGCGCATGAACACTTCCTTGGCTTTCTCTGGTTTTCACCGGTCGCTTAAGACAAATGCTGGAACGTATTTTTCTCTTTTCTTTCGTGAGCATAGGGGCAAGACATCTCTAAGGTGTATTTTATTTACGAAATGTATCTTTGAATAACACTCTACTGTATCAATTTGTATCTATAAATTTATATTACGTGGTCAGGTAGAAGAGCGGGCCTGATGGTCCGAGTCTCGCCACATGATAACAACAATAATAATAATAATAATAATAATAATAATAATAATAATAATGACATTATTATGTTTACGCATGGCTGTACCAGTTTTTTGGCTCTTCAACTTACATTTACGTGTGTAGTTGTATATCTCATTTTGATTCCTTAGTGACTGGAAGCACACTACTGCCAACTAAAGCCGAAACTGTCCTGGAGTATAAATAATTTCGATTATATAATAACGGGTATAATTATCATAGTGGCTGATAATTACGAATATTTTTTCTTACTGAGTTTACTTTCCAAACTATTGGACTCTTACCTAACGTCAGGCTAACAAAGAAGAAACATTTGTTATACAATTGTACGAATCTTAGGTTACTCATTTGATTCAACGGACAAAAATATGTACTAGTTCCAAAATTTTACAATAACGTACAATCAATCACATTAATATTTGGGCAAAGCTCTCTTTCCTCTTCTTAATCTAATTTCAAGTGCCTATTGACTTATTTATACACAACTTATTCAGATATAAAACATTTCCACCTTTATTGCAAATGATGGTGTCAACTAGAGCACTGAAACTTAATTAGATGTTTTCAGGTTTGTAGGCCGCGGTCTAACGGAGACTGGTCCATGGCAATTTCTTTAGACCACGGCCTATAAACTCAGAAACACCCAATTATGTAGAAACCGGCCGTGAAAGGCGGTGTATATTAAAGCTCTGAAAGTTTAAAGAATTCGTAAAAAACGCTGCGAGTGTTTTCAAAGGAGAGGATGTTACTCCACATGAATATCCGAGCAATTCTGAGAGTTCCTAATAACTGGAAATAATTTCCGTTTTCCGTCGAGGTGGGAGCATGAAAACATTCCTAATTATTATTAGCCGAAATATCACAATTGATGTTCACTAACATTTTCACAGAAGTCTCAAATCTAAAGATGGTCCGCAAAAGTGGAAACACTACGTTCGAGGAGTGAGAATTGGTGATTGTTTAGTATGTCAAGGGCCGTATACAAAGAGAAATAGCATAAATGTTAAATATTTGTCGTATTAATTGGAAAATATAGAGGTACAATGTAAAAGGCCGTAATGAATCCATACCACAATGAGGGCGCCCAGACTTGATCAGTAACAGGGAAGAACGCGTGTTATTGCGAAGACGCGTGAAGAAAAATCCAAGGAGCAGTGCTCGGGAACTACGTCTGCAGAAATTCTTGCTTTTACTGAAACGTCCGTCCGTACTTCTAGTGGAACATCTTCTCGAACGTCCTTAAACATTTCGCAAAGTGCTATGAAATATTGGATACGATGGACGAGTTGGTAGAAGAAGCGAATAGAAGAGGTTGTATTTCGTAAAGCAGTACATAGGCAAATAATGATGGAAAACTGTCTGGACGAGAGTAAATGAGGTGTTCGGGTCATATGGTCGGCGAATGGTGACGAGAAATGAGTCGCTAAATAATAAGAGTCGCATTGCAGCAGCAAAACATGAAGGTGGGCATGTAATGATTTGGGGTTGCTCAGTCGCTAATAGAATGGGAGGAATTGCTTTCATTCAAGATACAGTATCTGAATATTCTCAAGAACAATTTGCGCAAATGCAGAGAAACTGGGGATTCGAAATTGTTTTCAATTTTATGAAGACAACGTCTTTAAACATAAGGCCCTTGTTGCGAGGGAATAGCTTTTCTAGAATTGTCACCCCAATCTCCCGACTGAAACCCTTTTGAGAATATTTGACACGAATTAGAAATTATATTTCCCAACACACAACATTCGGTCACAAAAATGGAATACGACGACTGGAAGAAGACTGAAATAAGACTGAAAGAAGTATTAAAACAAAATGGAATATCTACAAAATATAAAGTTGTGATTTAATATTAATTTATCTTTCCCTGTTTTGTCTAAATGTTAAATAGGCTGTAAAATTATGTATCATGTAAGATTTGCACAAATGTATGTACATTTTTAGTATCTTGAAAATATAATTTCATTTTGTTCAGTAATAATAAATTAATATTTATATTTATTGTACTAAAGTATTTGCTACAAATAATTATTAATAAACCATAAAAAGTTACAACTTCGTGTTTGTCCGAATATTGAGGTAACTGACTATAGATCACGTAGATCGTGACTATGCAACTTGTGCTTCTTTGATGAGAAGTATCTGAGTTACATTTATCTTTTTTCGGCACCGGCTTTGGTCTCTAAACAATTTTTAGTCTTGAGGTCACTAGTGGACTTCCTGCAAACTGCCGCGAGTGCTACAATGACCTAAATGCAGAGACAGTAGATAGATATCAAATCGGGCAGGTCGCAGTTTATCCATTGTTGCTTTAGGTGCCTCAATTTCGCTCCCGTCCGTTTTACGTCACTACTGTAGTAAAAATACTACGTACATTACGAATTTTGATTCTCATTTTCGACGCAATTTCAGTTTTCTTCTATCTCTATTGAATTCACCCGAGCCATATGTTTTCTTTTAATTTCGCAGCTAACGCATTGGAATTAATTTTCTAGATTTGGGTGATGCTCCTGGCACCTTTGTAGGATAGTGATGTCGATGCCGTCCGTTGTACTTAATACGCCAACGTACATGTATTGTACATTGCAAATTACGTGAAAAATTAGTGTATATTAGTTTAGGAGACTCTCCAAATTCTTCGCATATGATTCTTTTTAGATATTGTCAATATTCCACTCTCTTTCAAGAATTCCCCACTCAATTTCTTCCGAACTCCTATCAGACCCACGCCAAGATAATACCAAAGACATATGATTACAATGAGAAGATTTATCTTTGTTTTCTGTTTTGTTTTGTTTCGTTCACCGTTTTTTGCAAAATTATTTGACTAAATTTGAAAGTTTGGAGACGGAACCACTAATTTCCAGAGAATTCATTTCACTTCTATTCCTGCCATCTTCAATGAAATTTTTGTACCTTTATATTAACGTACCCTTACTTTACATTAATATTTATTTTAGCATCACAAAATACTGTCTCTTTAGTAGGACGATGCTAGGAACGGCAAAGACCGTGGAATCATTTCATACCAGTTATGAGTGATTACTGAGCGATTGCCGCAGACTTCACAAACATTTTCTTCTATTTTAACACACAATTATAGAAATAGTACATCTATTATAACATGCATCTCTTAACAAATGAGTTGTGAATTAAATTATTATAAAAATTAAAGACAAAATTCATTTTTAATAATAAAAAAATATGTATTACAACGTGAAGGAGATCTGTAAAGCATTCTAAACACATTACAAACTTTATTGTGACAAAATATAAATATTGTACAAACGGAAGTCACAAGTAAGTGATTTCACAGTCATCATTATATTAACTGGAGAAGGGAACCTATGTGTCTGATTGAGGATGTCTTCTGGACATAAATCTGGTGTGTTTCCTCTCATGTGACCATGATTGCGTGTTCTCAGCGATTCCTGTTTCTCGCAGTCAATAAAGAGTTCATGTACGTGAAGAAAAACCTGCTTGGAGGATGGCGGTGGACGCAGCAATCATGTGCGACAGCAAGCTGTTTTGAAGCGGCCACAGCCAGAGAGTATTTTACAGACCACAGCTGCAACCATTCTCAATGTCACGGTCAATGCTACCGCAGTCATCACCTCAACGCCGTTTCCGTCACAGCTAATGACAATCTCTTCTGTTGAGCCCCCGAACTTCTTGCTCCCGTCTTCGGGCAGTTTACGTATCTCCCAAGTTGTTTTAACTCTCCCTTCTCATTTCAGAAAAAAATATATATTGCAAAACATATTCGTCAACAATAAAAGTTATCTATCGAAGCTAAAATCAAAACTCTTCGTTAACATCATTGGGATCTTCAGATGTTAAGTTATCAATCGGATGTTAATGGTATTATGATAGAAATGTTAATTCATTGGAATTGAATTCGTGTACTTGGGGAAAACCTGCTTGGAGAATGGCTACGGAGGCAGCAGTCAAGTGGCCGTGAGACATCTATGGCAATTCCTTGGAATTAACATTTCTTAATCATCACAATCGTAAGTCATATTTTATTTAATAACATCGGAGGAATTAGATGAATTTGGTTAATAGATGCGGGTCATGGTAAATTCAGACAGGATATACGAAACTAGAAACGAAAATAAAATGATTGAAAAATTAAATGAAACGAATTGGCTCTTCAATTCGCGCAGGATTTAAGAAACTAGAAACGTAAATAAAACGATTGAAAAATGAAATGCAACGATTTGGCTCTTCAATTCGCGTGGAACAACACGTGTCCGCGATTTGTCAGTACCTTCCGCTGACGTGGTCGGCGCCCGCCGAACAATTACCGCGGTCTCCCCTCGGCTCCTTTACAGGCGGCGCGGCACCTCCGTCGCGAAGACGCTCGGGCTCCTCGCCATAAACTGCGCGGGGGGGGGGGG
>BOPP01000104.1:3730631-3777468 GCA_017312745.1 Gryllus bimaculatus
TGGCGCTCTCTGTGCATTGGCGCTCTCTGTGCATTGGCGGAGCGCGTCGGCCGCCCTGGCGCGCCCTGACCTGCCGGAAGCCGCAGGCAACGAACGCCGCCGCACCCCCGGGGGAGCGCTAGTGCGTAAGCGCGTGCCTACACGCGTGGGCAGAGGGTCCGTCGCGCCGGTGTGTGCGTGCGGGGGCCGCCGCAGCTGTTGCAAGGGGTCGGCGACCCGCGTGACGTCACCTTCCGGCGCCCGCCTCCCCGTCCCGCCCCGCCCCGTGCGGCACCGCCCCGTGACCTTGCGGAGGCAGCAGTCTCGGCGGAGGCAGCGACCTCTGGGGGACGGCTGGCGCTTCCGCGTGCGGCTCAGCTGAGCGAAAGCGGGGTTCCTTTGTTGGCGTTGCTCTTATTTTGACCGCGGGGAGGAAAGATTACAGAATGGCAAATTCCCGGTGTGTATTGAAAGTTATTCGAACACTTTTAAAGTTTAAGAAATAATGTTTTTCAAAGGTTTTAAAATGAGAGATGTAAAAGATATGGGATATAGGATTATTCGTATTTGGTTTAACACTATTAAAGGTGCCGCTGAAAACGGTTTTTTTTGCAGAGACAGATCTTTCTTGCAATAATTCCTGGAAACAACATTATTGTTCTAGACAGAGTCACAACTGTCTTAGTTAAATTTAAAATGTTCCGGATAATGTGATTTGGTCAGAGGAAGTATGAAAAGATTTCAAGATTGCCTACGTTTCGGAATATGTAATTCCACCTTCTGGGGTCACGATAAATCGCTTAAACGATAAATCGTTTAAACGATAAATTGTGAAATCCTATTATAATATTGGTTATTTTCGTAATAATTATCAAGCTTTTATAGTATGTTAATTTTTAGTCGTGTATTTGTTTAATTATTAATGCTGAGTTCACTGTATTAAGTGTTTTGTATTATTAGTCCTGAAGACGGAATTACGTATTCCTGAACGTAGTCAAACGTGAATTGTTGAATACTACCTGCGACCAAATCCCATTAACGGGACCACTCTTTAATAATAATAATAATAATAATAATAATAATAATAATAATAATAATAATAATAATAATAATGAGAGAGTAACCACACGCAGATATTAATGTAAAGGAATTTATACGTTTAAAAATGCAGTGCTTCCATATTCCGTGTGCTGATTTCACTACGAAACGAAACATTTCCGTTTACACAACTTCAGTTATCATCACATAAAATTATAAATAAGGGACATGTGTATTCAACCATCGTAAATGAAAATGGCAAGTCTTCACTCATTAGTAAATGAAATCTGCTATTTGGATGGAGTCGATGTCGCTGGACAACTTTGCAGAAGGTGCTAATGCCTCTCCTATCATTGTAATCGAATTGGGCAAGAGTTTTAATTATTTTCAGATTTGCCAAATCACGAACTGCCTCACACATTGCTTGTCTGTTTTCCCAACTCGTACGTACGTACTCGTAAGTACAGTGAAGGTAGCCTGAGCGTGAAGTATTACGATTGCTGCCGTGCTGCTATCTGTGCCGAAATTTATGAACTACCTTGTGCTATTACTAGGGACCGGACATATATGCACAATGCACAATAATCTATGCAGAGTGCGTGTATACAAAGATAGGCACATATGTATATCTATAATATATTTCGCAGCCTTCGGCGATACTAAACTGTTTTAGGACCTTATACTAGTCTTCTCAAAAAAGTTTGCGGCAATCGTTTTACTTTCTCGTACTTACGTCGTAAGAAGAGAACGTTATCAATCGGAAAACGGAGAATTTTCGACAGAAAATCTCTTGTTGTCGGGTCCTCGTAAGTAAGACAAATGTAATGATGAAAATGTCTGGCAGACGACGCCTTTGTAATCAAGGGTTGATGTAAAAATATGTGAAGTTTAGATTTAAGGACATTTTTTGTAGTGTAATAGACTGCTAGCAGGCCTGTCGTGTAAAAGTGATGTTTACGCTATGCATCTGATGTTTGTGTAAACATTTAACACAAGGAAGATAGATAGTAAGTTGAAGGTACTAAGTAAAGCAGGAGGGGAGACGCGTTTACGACGTGGATATTTGAATAACAATCAGTCAAGATAAGTTTAATCTTCTGTGTTACCATACCTATTAAACAATGAAATACATATATAATTAAAATTTTAACGACATGCGAAATATTTCGAAACAATTACATTCGTGTAGATTTTGAAAAACCAAAAGAATACATCAAAATGGGGTTTATATAATTTTATTCAGTGCAAAATGGCGTTCATATAATTTTATTGGTAAATCCATTCAAAAAGTTTAATAACTTTTTTTAGAAAAAAACTTTAATTAATGTTACCCATATTTAACTAAATATTGCGCGAAATCTAATACTTTCAAACAAATGTTCATGACATTCGTTAAATAACTAATTATAGAGACAAAATTTAATTTGAAAAACAATCTGGGTTTCTTCAGTAATGTAGCTGTAGAATTGGTTGGTCATATTCAACTGTTGCATTTTTAAAGATTTAGATTTAGATTTCTTTAGTCAAAAAAACGGTAAAAACTGTATGTGACGTATGGGGGAGAAGATTTTCTGTGCATGTTTTCTTGAGTTCCAGAATCCCTTCCTGTCATTTTAAGTATAAATAGTTGAAAAATGAGTAAAAGTTAAAAATAAATAAATAAAAATTCATTTTAAAAATTGCAAGATTAGCAATATTTGAAAAAAATAGACATTTTCGTTGCTGATTTATAGAAAACTTATTTGCATCAGTAAACGAATTGCAAGTATGTTTTTTCTGCATTGCTAACAAAAAAAAAAAGTAACTCTTCCTTATCTCTACTCTTACCATTACAAGCAAACGGAAAGTTCAACAAAACGTGCTTATAGCGAAGCTACATTTATGTCCAGAAGCAACAAGGCGCCATCTCAGCATTTGCTCAATGGATCAGGGAAACTGGATAAAAATCTGATTGAGATGGGATTCATTGACCCGGAAGCTGAAGTACATTATTTGTTGCAAATATATTAAGTCTTTTTAAAAACTTTATACAATACAAATGTAAACTAATTCATTATAAATCACCGTTTTGTTAAAATAATCTTTTTTTAATAATCAGTAGTGTCTAATTGTATAGAAATATTTATGCAACACAAAATATTTTACTTGTAACTTAAATTTGTGAACCGACTTCAATTGTTTAATGTCATCTGGCAATGCGTTGTAAAGTAACGTACATGTATTGTATGTGGTTTTCTGATAGTGAGCTGTTGATACTGACACTTTATGACCGTTACTTTTACATCGTGTGTTGTAATTGTAAATATCAGTATTGCATGAAAATATGTTCCCACCATTAAGTAAGTCGCTTTTGACAAATATGACAGATTCGTAAATATATACAGGCAAGGTAGTGATAAGATTCCAAGCTCAATGAAGAGAGGCTTGCAAGGGTAACGCAGATGGCATTTTTTCATTCGAATTATTTTCTTTTGCAATCTCAAGGTCTGAGTACTACATGATGAGTTTTCCTCAGAATTTTATAGCATACGAGTATCTCAGGCGGGAATGTACATTTGCAAAATACACGCAATGATCTGCATGAAGAGTGACAGAATTTGAAAGAATTTTCAATGCGTAACAGAATGAATTTTAATTTGTTATATGTTATCCATTTGAGGTTTGACTGCATTGACAGAACCCTTAGAGAACTTTTGTGATCTGAAGTTCCCTAACTGCATTATATTCTTTTCAATGGAGTCATGTTGACTGCGATTGAAATGCAAAAAATGCTTGAACTGTTTTCCTTAATAACATATTAATGTTGTTATTCAAAACAATTAAAACTTCTAAATCTACTATTTAGTTTATTTTTTGCAAAGACATTCGTAGTCGTCGGCAACAGAACCGTTCTGAGTTTTTAATAGACGAGGGCATATCTTAGGTATTTGATACCAGAAAAGAGGATAGGACCTAACATGCGAGTCAAAAAATTCAGAGTTAACCTTGGATATCCGACCCATGTTCTTTGAGCCATTTTTGAGAATATTTTTAAAATGTCCGAGGGGCTTCATGTGAAGTGCCTCCAAAATTTACAGAATTCTTTTCCAAATCGGATGGATTTGGTCGGGCCAGATCGATTGGAGAATATTCACTTTGACAAAGATCCTATGAATAGTTTAGGCGCTAATGTTGTCCACAGACGGACGGACACACTTTTAAAAACTAATGTACTAAACAACACTACCTTCTTCCCCATAGTTTCACGCAAAATTCACGCGAAAAGTACACATATTTTCGAAAAATTGTCTTTCGAAAAAATATCTTTACATGATACCTGTAAAATACGCATTCTGTGAATAATTCAAGAGCGATTATCCACGCTATCCCCATTTTTAACTTAGAGCATTCACTTTCAATTAACCTTATTAAAATATTTTTGTGAGAATTATCACGTTTTAGGAACAGGGGATCTCCTTTCGTACCAACGTCTAGACTACCATATCAGCGCTACCATATTCATGCGGAGTGTAAGACTTCCGACACCAGCCCTCCCAAGCAGGAATTTAGGGCCCCGAAAGGAGTTTCACAGCCGAGTAAACGCTTTAGAGGTAGTTAGCGAAGCATTTGAGAACGACGAAACGGGTCGTAAGGTAGAGCAACTAAGCTAGACGGTAAGATAGTGGAAGGACGAGCATCTACAATGACATTCAATGTCGGAGAGTATTATGATGCTCTGCGCTTATATTCACACATTTCAACACTTATTGGTTTCTAATAAATGTACTCTCGTGGTGTTTACTAAAAAAACATGTGTCACCCTTATAAGCTTCTGCATTTAAAAGTTAATGCACAGCACGCCTAACTAGTGTTCATTTTCTTGAATACGTAGTATATAGAATGTATTGGAATTCTGTAAAAAAAATAGATGTCAAGATTTTGACGGACCGCTCGGAGTTGCCTTATATCGAAAAAGTGTTGGTTTTTTGTTTTTCTCCAAAATCTCTCCACGTCCATCCAGCTGTCTTTCTATTCATTTGTGTGTTCATCTATGAACCAAAACAGTGCGTAAACCCGTTTATAGGATTTCATCCAAAATGTTCATACCCAAATGATTTGACGGCACTCACTGCCATGCGATATTGAACGAATTAATGAAACATCGCTATTAATCCATTTCTATGTCTCCGGCAACACCGTAAAGTACTCCACAGAATTATTTCAAGTACACTTTCTCAGAAAGTAGTATTCCGTGTAATTTCCCATTACGAGTGCAATCGCGATCCCCACCGACTTCCAGGCGGGGCCAAGTGGCGCGCTGGAACACTGCGCTAGGGAAACGCGGCTTCAATGTTTGAAGCGTGGCTGTCTGATTAACACTCTTCAGTTATCCTGGATCTTTGTCTGTGTATCACGAAGCTTATTATTGTTGAATTTGTATTTATGAATTTGCTTTAAAAGTAGTTCCATGCAAACAATATTTCGCAGTGGTACATAGAAGGGAAAATGACGGTGAAAGGGAGAGATGGGAGAAGGGAGGCAGTGAACTCAAAGGGACATCTCTACAAAAGAATTTAGCGCCGCGCTAAGGTCGTAGAACGGCGATCCAGGGGGAGGTTGGCACCGGCAGTATAAAAGAGTACTGAATGCCTGAAGACACAATATAGCAAGAATTAACAACAGTGCACATACAAATTATTTATTTTGAAAAGTATTCAAACAGATTTTGAATGAAAATTGAATTTGAACTGTATGAAAAAAAGTGTAGATTTGAAATACGACTCTTATGTTATGTGAATTGTGAGAAGAGCTAATTAATAGTTCTGGTTGATGATGCAAGCTCACTTATTTTGTCACATGGCATGAAGTACGTGGGAATGCCTTATGTGAATATACTAGATAGGTCGTGCGCGTATCCCTGCGTCGCACAGCACTAGTAGATTTCGGGAATGCAGGTCTCCCTCACAGTTCGCGATTGCAGGAGGCCTGTGCGACCCCGTAACCGGATCAATGAACTGGAAGAAGGTTTCACTGTAGATGGAATGACACAGGCAGCAATACATAGCGACTCACGAGATCATCGTACGGCAGGTGAATGAGGTGGTGATTGCCCGACCACTCGTACAGATGTGTACGCACTAGTTCACCCGCCGAAAGGAAATTCCACTTGTTTTTTCAATTTGCACTGCGACGCATAAGCATTGATTGTAGGTTTGACTACCTTCGAGTAGGTTTGACTACCTGCAACTGTCGATGCAGACATGACCACACCCGTTGCACAGTGGCGGCTCTGGGATTAGGCAACAGGGAGGGCACACAAAGTTACAGGATCAAACACTGTTAGGCATTTAAAAAATTGTTATATTTGGATTGTTTAAGTCACAAGTAATATTTACGATCGAATTATCTCCCCGGAAGACAGGCTAAACACATTATCTATAAATTAAATTGAGTCTTATGTTGTTACATTCTGAAAATCTATTACCAATTCTTCAAAATTAAATGAGTCTCGTAACAAAACTCTTTATAATAAAAACGTACAAAGTCCATTCAATCTCTCTTCCGATATGGCATTTCTTAAAAATGTCTATAATATTTTCAAAGTGAAAACGCTCTCTCAGATTCTTTTATATTAGCATACAGCTCAGATTTCAGCCTTCCTGCTCACGAACGGAGACTACTGTGAAACGCGATCACCTTTTGTAGGGGGAAATTTTCTTGCTATTGTTGGAAGTTTTACAATCAAAGAGAAAACAAGGCTAAATTCCCCTAAATAAAATGGCCATTACCCCTTTGAAATTTCCGTACAAAATAACGATTGCCATTTCTATCAGATTGTAATTTTTTTATATCAGGCCGAGGTGCCCAATTCTCTTCATGCACAGCCTTGTATATAACCACATTGATGTTTCCAGGCGTTTTACAGAATTTGGAAACATATCTCATCTCAATGCCAATACGAACATGACGCAAAGATCGGAAAACAGCATCACATAGTTTGTCTACGGATCGGAAAGATGATGCGATTGCACACTACTGCACTGAATCGCTTGATAGGGGACATCATTAAATAGAACACACCAGATAGCACTGTCCTGCACATAAATCCAGCACAAGATATTGTAAGTTTAAAATCGATCAATAGATAGCGCGGGCAACGAGTTGTTTACCTCCCTGTCAGGCTGCCTGGCGGCGGCCGTCATAAGACCATTTGCCGAACCCATGTTCCATTTCAACCCTCATTGCAGCGATTTTATGTCTGTAAGTTCCTAACAACACTGCGTTTAGGACACAGAGGCGAGTGTCGCAGCAATGAAAATCTTCTACGGAACAAGCGGGAGTTTGAAAGCTAAAGATTGTGTTCGATTCGAAAACAACCCTTACAACCAAGGGTTATTTCAGACAGCGCAAGGGGAAGAATACGGATCTCAGTAGGGGGGGGGGCAGTGTCCCTAGCGCCTCCCTGCCGCAGCCGCCACTGCCGTTGCACTGCTCCAAAAACGGGCCAACACTGTCGATGACGCCGTTCTGACTGTTACGGCTATGCGTGAAAGATGGCGGGCATCCCGCCCTGTGGTCACATTGTGTGGCCCAGTATGTGCTCGTCGTTGTATACGACTGCTGTGTCCTCTATCCATTGGATCCATGCACGCATCACTGTTATAGCAGCGCCCAATGTCAGCCTGTATTCTAGTCCAATGTCACGGAACGAAAAGAAACGCTTCTCGGAGACCATTTTGTTCCATTCGCAGTCACTCAAATGCTGATATTGCATCATTTGGCGTTGCCGGTGCATTCCGGCGCTTGCTTGCACGTTTCCACGTCGTTTGACGGCTTTACATCGACTGAGTGTGGCGTAACACTGACTTGACCTGTCACACGTGAGAGGGCGCTGCTAGGCCAACTTGCACGCCATCGCTGAGTAAATTTAATCACTTCTCACTTTTCTACACATCCACTGATTTTTAAGTGATTCCGACCATTCCTTCTGGGTGTTGCAATTTTTACAAACACCAATGCATAAACGAGAATATGCACAGAAAAATAAAATTAAAAATATAAATTAAAAGAGTCCTTCAATTTATTTATCTAAATCCCGCCCAGTCGTATTTCATGTGTAAAGCGTAAAATCGTTCGGGGCGATTTTGATTACCTGGAGATCTCTTGTGGCGAGGTGATCAACGGCGTGGAGAGGCGAATTCGTCGTGCAGGCAGTGCCACAGACTCGCGCTAGTGGCATAGACCTTGATATCACTGGTGTAGGTGACTGCGGTGGAGGACGGTGCGGCGCACGCTCGGGGAAGGCGTGATGTGCAAGAAGCGGGTAGCCATGCGGGTGGGAAGGGGCGCGTCACGCTGCCACAGACCGTGACGCGGACGAAACTATTTTAAATGATGAAATGAGTTAGTTGCGACCCCTAATTTCCATGTAGCCATAAGGTAGAATATATGGCATTTGATGTTTGGGTCTCATTTATTGACTTCTTAAAAAATGTTTAATGGCTGATTGTGGATAATTATTCAAAAATTCTGAGCTCCATTCGAAGTATTCAAGGCATGCTTGTGTGAAATTTTTGTCAGTATAATTCTGTGCGAAGCACACTGTTTCGGTTATGATTTAACTACATTTAATAACCTGCCTTTTGGACTAATTTGACATGAGCGCAAATTAGCAAAAATGTTGTCGCGCCATTGAAACGAAATCAATCAATCCCTGTTGACATTTCACAATTATATTTTTGTTTAAAAACAGTAGAACGTCCATCCATGGAATATATTTGCTTGAAACAATAGAAGGTGTATGATTCTTTATTCTTATTGGTTTTGCTAGGATTGTTCAGTAATAAAAATCAATATACGGTACGTATAATTTTATAGGCATTTTTCGAATACCAACACAAACATTTTGAAGACTTTCAGGTACAACTACATTATACTTCACTTATTTAATTCTCAGCGCTTATTTAATTCTATTTCTATGCGAAGGGGAGAGACTAATTAAAGTATTATTTGTTTGTTTTACACGATATTACTAACATCTCGGTTTGTCCACATCTTTGTTTCAGCACCTTCACGCTGTCCACTCTGTGATTCGTCTGTGTTCGGTTACTGTAGCGAAAAACTTCTTCACGACTACTGCTGTTGTCATTCTAGATACGGTATGTATGCTTGTAAATTCTGCGGACAATTACACTCTGCAATTTAGATACGAACAAGTTGAAAAAATTGCTTTTTCTTAAAATGTTTTTACATAAACATTCTTATTTATTTCAGATGGTTTGGGATTTGTTTTTAATACTAATAATAATTGTATAATCAATGTCACATTTCAGGTGTTTTTGCCTTAAGTAAAAAAAAAACTTCTTAACAGGTAATGAAGACAACGCTTATTTCTGTTAAGTTAGAAAAAAACATGACATGGCACTAACAATAAGTACATGTGTAAAATACCAAAAATATTTTTGAAACAGAATTTCAATGAATTTTGAATTGTTACAAAAGAACTACATTTTTGACCCCCTTTCCAATAACGTTTCCAAAAATTTTTATTTACTTTGCAATATTTATTGTACACAGTACTATAATATATAAATTGATAAAAACATTTCATTTGTTCTGGACGGCATATTTGTCTAGTAAACAACTAAAATATACAAGAAGAAACTACAATGTTAAAGATCGATTTTTTAAAAATGAAATCTATTCTTTAAAAACAGACTTTGAAATAAGGTCATGTTCGTTTTCGAAAATACGAGTAGTTTTCGCGTAATTTTGCGTAAAAATAGACAATTTTTATTTTTTTAAAAAACATTTTCCCCCCATAATGGCTCAAAATCTTTTCTTTAAATTTTCTCGTCGTATACCTCACATGGGGAAAAACTGGCGTTAGTCTCCTTCCGACAAACTCTATTTTCGAAAATTGCAAAATTTGACATTGAACAATTACAAAAATGAAGATTGAGATTTTTGCCTTAAACGAAAGATGTTCAGAAACATCAGCTCTTTAAAAATGATGTACATTTTTTTTTGAAGACGAGTAGTTTTCGGTAATTTGTGCTTTAAATTTATGCATTAAAAAAACTTTTTTTCAAAAACCGCTCCGAAGTTTCCACGGACTGAACAAAGAACACTTAAAAGAAAGGCACACGTCTCATTTTCGCTAAAGTCTCTGAATTTTCGGAAATTGCAATATGAGAAAATACGTGCACCAAGCAAATAGCACCACTTTCGCCTTACAAAACAAAGAGACAATATTGTACTAATGCCGTGGATGCGATTTTCGACAGAAAAACTCATTGTCATTCGAACGAAAAAGGGGATAACTCTTGACCTCTTATGAAGTCTTGCCAACGCACGCATGTCAAGGTTGCGGTCAAAGTACCGGTGTACTAAAGATCGCGAGTACTGCATTCATAGCAAGTGGCGCGAGATTCAAAAGTGAGGGATGAGCAAATTCTATCAAGTGGCTCTGCATCATTGGATTCCTGACCCGTGACACTTTTGAAGAAGTTGTAATATTGTTTTTATTTATTATAGTCGCATCACCTTAGCTCTAGCATGTTATTAGTTCTTCAGTATTTTACATGTTCAATATTTGATTTTACATAGGTTATATACATTATTATTCTATTCTTTTCTGTATTTAGCAACACGATTTATTCACTTTTTGGTTACCAGGACTCGGCAATAAGAGTTTATTCACCGTTTTCCGGCGCACAATTATATAACTTTCACCTCTTACGAAGTACATTCGTAGGGGTGAGAAAGTTTTTAAAAAAAATTATATATAAAAAAAAGGCACATGACCATATGGTGCCTTTGCAATGACGAGAGTACTGAAAGCTAGGTGGTGTTAAAACACAGATATTTCAAAGACACGTGACCAACGCAATAACATGTGGATTCCACTTCATGCTGTTAATATACATCTTGAGTTTCATCACACCATTAATTTTTAAGCACTCGACCGACTTTTGAGGCATTCATACACCCCCAGACTATCATGAACCGCCAGCATGTTTCACTGCTAAATCAAGATTTCGAGTGTTTAATTTTGCATAAAGGTTGTGCCATACCTGAGCCTTCGGTCGGAGCCAAAATAGTTATTTATGCACCAATGGCGTTATAAAGGTTTTAAATGCCGAGCGGCGACAAAAAAGCCCGAGCACCTTTGTACCGACGGCTTCTTTTCGCCAGAGATCATTAGAGCCAATTAACACCCGTGGTAAATACATTTTATTTATCTAATTGTAATATATTGAGGAAAGGTAAAATACCTAGAAGGATTTTTGGCATTTATAAGCAAAACTTTAATTTGAAATAGCTAGCGAAATAAAAGGTATTGCGCAAAAAAGCAACTGAAGATTTTCTTAAAAGCAAATATAAATTCAATAAACCCTAAACCCTGAAATAACACGCCAACTCTGTAAATCATACAAAGCACAAAAATATGTAAAGTAATGTGTTATTTCCTCCAATTACAATATTCAGTCTTCCAAATTCATTACATTGTTAAATTGTTCCAAAATTACATTTATCCAAAAAACTGAGTTTAATTCCTCTTTCTGCATGAACTTACAAATCTATCACTTTACAGAATTTCAAAAAATTATCTTTACCTTGGCATAAGATCTTCGTAAAATCACACTAAACACCAGAGATGTTGACGATAAAATGTAAAGAGTTTCCTGTTTTCTCTCAACACTAATAACTCAATAATTACTCATAAATCCATCAACTTTACATGGCTTTAAAGAATGTAATTCTGTCCTAGTTCCTTCATTAAATAATAAAACTGGAAACAACTTAGTTCTGCTCCTCACCTTGCGAGAGCGTGAAGTAAACGGGATCTCTCGCTGGAGGCTCTCCGTGCTGGCCAACGCCTCCGAACCGCTGCCGAAATGGACGAGAAACGCCTCACTCGCCCCCGGAAACTAATTTGGTTTTGCTCCAAACTCCCGTATAAAAAATCTCTGCAAATCCAATTGTGCTCATGAGCATCAAAATGTTACAATATCGGAGTTTTCTTCATCGCAAATTGTCGTTTGAATAAATTTCATATTTACCTCAGTGAGCCCTTTCTTAATCTCTTTCATACGTCATGCTCCGAATTACAGTTCGCCAGCTTATATAATACTTCTTGCTAGGTGTACGCCGCTGCGGCGTACAAGGAAATGAGAACTGGGACGGCGTTACTAGGTGCGATGTTCTTTCTACCCCTCCGCGTCAAGGTTGATTAGTACCCCTCCAAGCCTCGTGCTGTTCCTCTACCGCGATGCGAACTCCGTGTTGACGAGAAGTTTAGCGTTCTTTGAAATGTGTAGTTTCAAGCGCCTCTGGCTGAGCGGTCAATTATTGTTTACATTCGGGTACATGTTATAGTCGTGCATTTAATGTGTGCGCGTGCCTTCGTCATTAATCAATAATTTTCTTTTTTGGCATAATGTTTACCACCTTTACTCGTACATCTAAATTTTTAATTTCACCATCCCGGTGCCAAATCTCTGGTTTCTCCACGACTATTTCCTTATTCTTCTTTTGGTAATAACCCCATACATTTTCTATAGGGTTCAAGTAATAGTTATTCCGGGGCCATGGTAACATTTGAAATCACTTTTCTTCCAAATTCTTGAATATATATTTTTCTTTGTTTCGTTGTGCTTCATTATGCATAAAATGCCATCTTCATTAGGGAACCACTCTAATTTGGGGGAAAAGTTCCTTTTCAAGGATTTTTTTCGTATTGGTATTGCCTCATTATCCCTTCGACAAGGCCATCGCAGATATTACACTAACAGTGTTTCTCTCCAATCATATGGAACTTACGAAAGACGTGCTCGTCTAATAATTTGAACACGTCTGTGTATATACACACATATACAACATCTTCAGCTTAACTCGCAACCCATGTCTGAGAGCATTTGTTCTTGTTCTGGCAAGTACGTGTTTCGCCACCTTCCAAGAGAGCCGTGCTTCGCACGTCGAGACCCCCAGCTCATAAGCTGCAGCAACTTTCCTGCGATTTTCCCCATTCAAGAGCTTACGCGGACAGGTACGCGGCTCACACGCCGAAAACTTTTTGCGCTGCACAGAATGGGTGGGGTGGGATGAGCAGCGACATGCGCAAGAAACAAACTGTCCCTTCAGACGATTCTTACCAGTATGTTTAAGAAACAAAAATTTAATACTGAAGATGTGGAGGGAAGCTGTGACTTCTCAATTTATTAACATCAACGTAACATAATTATTTAATGAAAGTCTTCTCAGAGAAATAAAAGATAGCTCGTGAACAACTGCCAAGCGCATTATTTATAACAATAATAATGTGTTATCTTATTAAGAAAATAAGAAAGGCTTAATTTATTTTTAATTCCAATAAAACATAAATCAATAGTAAATTAATTATTGAAAATTAATAAAAAATAATTTCCTTACGACAAAAAACTGACCGTCGAGTAAATGCTAAAAGAGATCACCATTTGCCAAGAGGCAGGCGTTTACTCTTCAATGTAGTGACTGCAGTACGTTGAAGATTAACAAGGGCAGAATAAGTGCTTTCTTTTACTTTCAACTAAAGTTAGCCATATTCTCTCACTCCGAAATCTGAGGCCACGCGGCCGTGGGTTGCTAAAAAAAAGAAGTGGTGTTTTCAGACATGAGTTGGGAGTTAAGTTCAAGACCCCGTGTATAAAACAAAGTCGGGTTGGTTGCAGCATTTTAACTCGAGAACGACAGGGCCAATTTTAATTATATCTCTCTGATTTGTTGGATATCCACCCGGAATAGCAGAATAACTATTATATCGGGGGGGGGGGTCAAATGCAACCCGCATCGCACTGCACGATTTTTTACTGTACCTTTAAATAACTCCTAAACTAAGAGTTCTAGGGCATTGAAAACTAAAATTTTGAAAGGAAAAAGTTATACGCGTTCTTAAAGAAACTTTCTCACGCCGAAATCTACACAATTAGATCTTGAACATTCTATTACATTTTTGCTGGTCCGGCGCTCCTAGATATTTCCCTACCTGCTCAAAGACATGCAGTTCTGCAATTAGATGTGTATGAGAAGGCGAGGGAGGAAGAGAGGGCGAGTGAAAGAGAGACAGAGACGAAGAGACAGAGGGCAGAATGTGTGCAAGGTTCCACTAGTACTAAATAAACAATAACACTATACACAGAATTACTACAAATACCAATAAAACAAACAAGTAAATTAATACAAAATTATAAAATATAAATTCCTTAAAATGACAGTCTGACCTTTGAGTATATGCTCAAAGTGACCACCATTTGTCAAGAGACATGTGTTTATTCTTTTCGTGTAGTAGTACGCTCCAGTGGCTGCACTATGTTCATGAGTAACAATGACAGAATAACTGCTTTCTCTTTCTTCCCACTACAATTAGCCACATTCTCTCAGCTTGAAATCTAATAGTACTCGGCCGTAAGTCATTAAAAGTGAAAGGGATGCTGAAGATATTTCACGTGTTGCCAAATTGCCAAATCAAGAGGTGGTGTTCCCAGTCATGGTTTGCGTGTTAAGCCAACCCTCCATGTAAAGGTGTATAAACCATTCAACCATCTGGCAGGTAATAAATATTTCTGCGAGTTGTCCAAAGAAACCTATGTTCTCTATTTAATATGCCAGCTCAACTAAATACTTTACAAGTGAGAATGACTCGCAGAGTTTTTTGTTAGTCAACAAATTGATCCCTAATTGAAGTTAACACATCCATGGTTATCAAAATATGCCAGAGTTCGAGTGTGCAAAATTTTGCCAAGGGTATCGCTAATATATTACAATTTTATCTATAACAACAAAATAATTTCCAATTCACAGAACAATGTATCCCACACAATCAATAATTTGCTTTATTACCATGGCCAGTTAAAAGGTGTGTTCAAAGTCATGACTTTCAATGATTTATTCTTTAACCAAGTTCATTGTGAAGAACGTGCAACTTAATTTTAGAACTCAACAAATTCCTCTTTAAAACCATTCTGCGTGTGCATGATTATTAATGTTAATAATTATGGCTATTACTTCTTTTTGATAAGCTGATCTTACTTGCAGCAGTTTGAAATTAGATGCTGCAAACCAGTGTTGCATTGCATTCCAGTTCAAATATCTTTGTTGATTATTATTGGGTCTTTAAATGAAATTTGTATTTGTTGTGCATGTTCATATTTCAATTAGTTACTCTCCTCCTTCTCCATCGAGCGTTTTCATTACAGGTGCTCCTCCAAATGTATGTCCTTGAATACTCCACACACAAACTAGAGGAATTGCAGTTCATCACATACTGTTAAAAAGGAAATTTACAGTAAACATAGCAGCAACATGATACAGAATCAGCATTTTTAAAAGACAATGTGATTAACATGAGGGAGGGGTGATTTACTGAGGTGTAAAATAGATTAAAACAAAAATAATGTATCACATCAAAATAATGTATCATATTCTCTAAGTGATGTTTGTCATAATAAAATTCTAAATTACAATTACAGATCCTGAGCCTTTGCCATACCAGTGCCGGTATGCTGACTGCAGTTTTCTCCATGCTAATTCATGCAAAGAACACAAACTTATTGCAGAGTGCTGCTGCAATAGAATCTTCTTTCAGTACTTAAAAAGTAAGTTTTCTTATAATGGAACTAAAGAGAACAGAGTCGTGTTTGGATGTTCTTTATTACATAACAAGCACAAAAAAGGTACTAATAGCTAAATCAATAAGTTACATCTGAATCACAAAAAATAGATATGATCATTACACTATGATCTTATGTTCTTGGTGTGGAAACATTAATTTTCACCAGGACAATAAGAATATGTGTGAGCTTGCATGCATGTGTGGGTGTAGGAGACTACATATGTCTGAAATACAATTATATTGAAAGAACATTAATAGGAACACTTCCATTTCTTTTCAATTTTACTAAAACAAGCGTTCTAACATTCTAAAAACAAAGAATTCTATCAAGGATAGTTTAAGAATTTTATGTAAGTAAAAACTTTGTACATACTTAAACCGATTGTAATTTTTTCAGTTGTAATCTGATGTTCTCTCTTACAAGTAAAAAAAATATTTCTAAATGAACTTGCCAAAGCAAAGAAAGGATATAATATTGTACTGATCCCTTCAAAATAGAAATCTTGAAGTCTGCTTAAAAATATGAAATTTTTGGGTAACACTTACAGGTTATGCAAACTGAGTTGCACATCATGCAATGAAACTCAACCATATTCGGAAGGCCAAAAATTTAATTAGGTAGTTAGTTACTTTTAATTTAATTAGTAACAGTTAAAATACTCAAGTTTAGCACTATTTCTAGGAGGGGCACCTATTCCTACAAGCCCAGATATGATCATAATAAATTATAATAGAATTTAATTGATCCTTATCTCTTGGGGGTCTGACAACAAAACTCTTCAGAAAAAATAATCTGAAAGAATTCTTTAATAGTACAGAAACGAATCCTTCATGCTCCTGTAAAAGGTTTGTTTCAGTCTCATTGTTTTCATAACAGGAATGTGAATGTTAGAGTAAATCAAGAACTTCAATTTTAGCTTGCCCTGAAAAGACAGTTTCTAATGTAAGAATTTTCCCTAGAACTAATCAAATACTTCTTTACCAATTAGAAATATAAGATTTGAGTGATTGTATGCTTGCTACTTTCTTTGCAGAATCTAGCAAGCAACAATGAATTTTAGGTTTTGATCCACTCTAGTGAACATTAATTTGAAAGTAGGAACTTCATTAGGTTTCCATCAAAATTATTATTTGAACTTAGCTACCAAGTGGGCAAATTTAATTAGGCTACATTGCAATAAAAATGTGAGCTATCTATTTCATCAATGACAAACAACAAAAAGATTGCAAATAGAAAACAAAGCTGCACACTTCCATAGTAAAATAATAATACAAAACTTTTTCCCCTTAAAATCTAAAAGCATACTAGCTTCTTTTTTTTAGGAACAATATCCCCCCTGGATCTTATAATTATAGGCTACCAAATTTTTCAGTTCTTTATCTCGTATTATTGATGGGCTGATCATGAACTATGAAAACAAAACTACTGATATGTCCTGATTGTACTGTGTACTGTATTACAGAATTCTTATATTAACATTATAATGAATCCAGAAATAATATGGATTTGATTACAAACAGATAATGTAGAATTACAGATAATGTAACAGATATATTATGTTCTGAAAAAATTTGTCACTTTTCCATGTGTATAAAGGAAGAGTTTGAAGTAACCAAATACATGATTTTCTGCTAAATACTTTATCGAACCTAGAACTCTCTTGCAAGCATGAAGTTGTCAAACAATATGCTGCAGAAAGTCAAGACTTTGAAGATTTCAAGCAAAAATGATCCTTTCACAGAATTTTTACATTCATGCATTCTCAATCATTTATGACAATAAATCGTTATAAATTATATTTAGCTTTTGTGTAAACAAATTATATTTTTTTGTTGCAGGTCTTGCATAACTTATCACATTGCGTTCTGTAAAGACCTTTCCAACCAAGAATATCGGAATATGAAACAAGATGGCAACCTAAACAAGACTAGAGGAAGTGTGCCAAATCAAATACTGACTAACACATTGTATTTACAAAACTTGTATTTATTGATTAAATCTTCTGGTATTTCAAAAGAGTGTAGAGATATTAATACTTACAAAAGTATAGCCATTATAAAAATACACAGCTCTTCTGTGCACAAAAAAAAAATCACAATCATAAAAGACTTCTAAAATAAATAGATAACGTGCACTTTTCTAGCGAGATACTAGTTCCTTCTCTTTTTCCACGTGATGTGAAGATAAGAGGTGTATCCTTAATAATCTTGCATTAGCAAATGCAATGTTGCATAATTTGCAGTCAATATCACCACTGTAAGTTACTTTTCTGAAAACACAAGGAAGTGATGTATAATTTTTTGTTACAATGAAATATAGATACTAGAAATTTCGAAAATAAAATTAAATTCTTATGAAAGCACTTAAACAATGTTTTATTATTCTACTTTTGTAAGAAAGGATGAGTCACAAAACAGGAGGGAGGATCATTCTAAATCATACAGACATAATTTACTACCAAGAATTAGCTAAATTTATGTGACAATCATGAAGACTTTTTATAACATTCTGTTGGTGTGTGCAGCATCCTTGAGTACAACATCATCAGGTATTATCAATGAAACAATGTCTTTAGAAAGTCCTCAATTTTTTCAAATTTATTCTCAATTTTTACAAGGAAGGGCAAGGACAAAACTCTCCAAAACTGGTCATAAACATATCACCAATGCTTTCTGAAAATAGGTTGATTAGAAGGAAAAGTCACTTGGTTCAAAGGATAAAAAGTTAATCAATTTTGATTTGTGCAGTGGACGTATAGAAAAAGAATTCAAACTTACATTATGTATACATGCACCCAACCATTAAAATGTTTAGGATATTATAAATAACATTTTAAGCTTTTTGAAAAGCTGATTTAGCCCATTTCATTTTTTTTGTTTTAATCATTTTCCCTATTCATGTTATTATTAGGCTAAACAATTATTGCAATATATAACAAATTTAAATTACTCATTTTAGTCATGTTTTCCTTCTGGACTTGAGCAAAGTTATTATTAAAAAACACAAGAACAATTTTTCAACTTCTTAAGTACTATCTTGAAAATTAGAACCACAACAAAAATTCTTTAAGATTTACTGTTGCAATGAACAACTGTGAACAATCCCAAAATATCTTGTGTACCTTATATGAAGGACTCCCTTTTGTCTTTGCACTTTTGAAATGAAAATAGGTTTGCACACCGATAACATAGGTTTGCACCACAACACAACAATGGATTCTTGAATGCCACCGCTGTCCTATCTACAAAGCAATTCCCCAGATCTCTTATCTTAGAAGAACTCAATTTGTGTTTCATCTTTGCAAAACAACCATTATGTTGAATTTTCTAGAATGGCTCACAAAAGTTTCAAATGGATAGTGTATTTAAATTATGATGTTACAAGGGAGGTATATAGTAGGTTAAAAGTTAGGAATCCAGGACGCATTCACTAAACATCTTACTATCCTTTGATTCATTACAAAAGAACAATTGCAATTTATTTGATTGTCATTAACTAAATTGTGTTCAAAAGGCCTTTTGACTCCTTAACATGTTTTCAACAAATATTAGACCTGTCCAATTTTTGTAAGCATTCTTTACTATATTTGAGCAAAAAAATATAAGTTTGAGCCATTTTTCAATTTTAATCATGTCTTTGGAGGTTTCATATAAAATATTCCCCAACATCAACCAGATAGACAGATAATATCAAATTTGGTGAAAATCTTGTGCAGAGTTTAGGAACCAGTGTTGTCCAGAAACAGGTATGCAATAACTACTTTTTCGGGTCCATAAACCCACAAAATATGGTTTCAGTATGTATTCAGGGAGTTATTTTCATTGTATAAGAAAAATCAACTTTTTTCGAAATGGGGACCCGAACTTAGTTCATCAAACATTGTCAGGGGTGAATTCTGAGAAGAGGAAAATAATATACACAAGTTGAAAGAGAATATTTTTGATTAAAAAAAAAAAAAAAAGTATACCTATGAATAGTATACCTATTCATTGTGTAACATTTAATGAACATTGATTATTAAGAAAAATACCTATAAATATTACTTAATACCCTTAATATTACTTAATTACTTAAAACTATTAAGGAGGGACATTCTTTTTTTTCATAAATACACCCACACAATACTCTTACGAACTCTCAAGATACTTACCCCTCAGCAACCTCGTGCAAGAATTTCACATTTTCCACCAAAGATGTGTCCACTTTACTTTCAAGATATACAGCCCAATGAAGCCGAAAAACGGCACGTGCATTCTCATGAACAGCACCACCAGCCAAAGGATTCAGTAATAAATCTTTTCTAACTTGATTCCATTTGAATGGTCTATGAAATAACTGTACTTCTTGTGAAGGACGAGGAACATTCAGCAACCTTTAATTGTTGAACCGAATATATTTATTTTAGTATCATGATCTTATGTTAACAAAAACAAAATTAAAAAACTGGTACAAATAGACAAACTAAAAATTAAAGCACTTGAGGAAAAAAGAAGTCAATAATCGCAGCGTAAACTTCACAATAATTAATGAAAGAAGAAAGAATATTTTCTTAGATGTTTTCAACATCTTTCCATAAAATGTTATGTACACCATGTATATTTTTACAGGCTGGGCATCCCATCAATTAACAAAATATTGGGAAGCATTACCCAGCAGAGCACCAACTCAGCCCCCTTGCAGAGATGCATACCACATCATCCAACATTAAATTAATCAAGAGAAGATGCTGAAAATTGTCAATTGGCTCAAATGCATTTGATTGATTTTCTCTTCAATAGAGTACCAGATCTCTTTCTTTGCATGATGCATTTTGATTCCTGTGAACCCATTATCATTCAATTATTCATGAGATTAGTTAAATCAGATGATCTGAAAGGCTATAACCCCCAACTAATTATTTGATTGTCACAATAGTGCTTAAAAATTAATGGATGATAGTTATAGCGAATTAATGAGTACTAAAGAACTATTGCCAGGTGATGCACTCACCAGCCTCCTTGGGCTTGTTTCACTGAGGTGGCACTTCGTCATCATTAGCAAAAAGGTATTCTGTCTGCCCATTATAAGACCATTACTGACGATTTAACATGCACACACTCTTTCATGCATTTCACCCTACACCCACCCATGTTATTTCATGTTCAAACTATAGCAAGATTCACGAAAGCTATCAGAAAATATTATAAAAGTGTTATCAGAAAATATTATTTGAGTTTAATTTTTTTTTAAAGGGGAAGGGCCCATTGATGCACCACACACATATTACTTTGCAAGACTGAATGATCTCAGTTTCAGTGTTCAAAAGATGAAAATCATAATTTTATATGAACTAAATTAACAAACTATGATATTCCCCAATAAACCTAGAATTACCCAAATACAATGCAATAATTTCTTTGAATTAACTATACTAAAACATCACAGAATTCCACATTATCTTTGCAGGTTTGAATACTCACTTAAATAGAAATTCCTTAACTTTGCCTTGGCACTGGATCATATCACTTGTAGCACACGATGGGTATTCTTGGTCGGCATCTGTGTAGAAACTAATTGTCATCCAGTAACGTAATCGATTAATCTACAGTAATAAAAAAGACATTAGTTTTCATATTTATTATTCATTTCATATTTATTATATCATTTATTTTCAGAAAATTAAATGAATAATTTTCAGTTTTATAACCTTCTTACGTTTTTAATATCCTGCAGAGTTATAACTGTATCAAATGTCACCTCCATGTCATGATCAGGAAAGTAAGATACACCTGTTTGTGGATCAGCACCGAGGCCACACAAGGCTCCAGTGTAGGTTGTCCCATCTGGACTTCTCCTACACATTAGAATCAGTCCATTTCATAATACCAGTAAAACTATACTTGGTAAGCATTTTTCTTTCTATTCTTATCATTCTATCAGTTAAGAAAAAGAATTGTAACACCAACTTCACTACCCAGTTCTAGGGCAATATTCAAAGAATTGCAATAGGGGGACATAAATTATACACTAAAGGGATTCAAATTTGGACAGACATCATTAAAATAAAAGAAGTCCTTTAACACTAGTGTAATGGCTCTCCAACAAAATAACCCTTTAGGGTAGATTTGCATATCACGTGAATTAAGGGTTTCTTTGCAAATTCTAAAATTGATCTTTTCTGCACTATGAAAGCGCAAATGTACACTCTAGGCGCATGTCCACCAGCACACCCCTACACACTCATTAAGTGGGTCAAAAGGCCTGACCTTCAAGAATTTTTGTATTCATGTCAACATGGGTTAAGTGCTTCAATGTTAAAGAAACTAAATGCAGGTATAATTTCAGTAGAAGCTCAGGCCATTTGAAGCATGTTTGTGCTACAACCAAACATTTTTAAAATTTAAATCCTCACATTTCATTATATGTATTACGGCTATAAGTTTCATTTACACAACTATTCCTGTGGCCAAAATTGATCACAATTTTCTTGCAGCAACTGCAAATCAGATGCCAGATTATGATATGCGAGTGCTTAACTCTGATGTGCTATCACGGCACCACAATGGTAAAGCATAGGCAATCACAATTTGCACGTTGCCAAAAGAGAGCAATGAGGCATACACCTCAATGATTTTGCCAACCCATCCAAATACCTAGGGACGGTGTCAGGGCCTTTAAACAGAGCAGGAGAATGGCTTTGGAGCCTAGGCACTCCACACCTGTGACAGCTGTCAGCCATTATCTCCCTAGAGCCCAGCCTCAGCACCCCAATTGCTATTATTGTGGAAGTGAACAGCCTGTGCCCACCTGGACAGAAAGTGTGCATTTGAACTTCGTCTCCAAGGAGACCCTTTAAAGCTTTCTTTGTACATCTCGGCCTGCTTCACCATGCCGTCAGGTGGTCTGCCACATTCCTTGCTATTACCAATATAATGTACCAGACATCTATTAGTATCGCGTGTCTGTGACCCTTGACATGCACAGTGATAACTCAGCTGTTCCACCAGCACCCACCCACCCTGATGTCAGGTGCCACATTCTTACACCAAGTGCTCTCAATGTCACCCAAAGAAGCAAATAATGAATAGAAAACCTGTCCCAAATTTAAATTAAGATATTATTGATACATTTATTTTGTTTTGTATCATTCTTCTAAATTTATAATATGAACTACTTGCATATGTTTTGAGCCACATAGCCTCTTATATTTTCAAAATGAAATAGAAATGTTAAAAATAAGATAGAGATAGTATCTGAAAAATAAGATAGTATCTGAATTTTTTTTGGCAAAAGATAAAAATGTAAATAGCAAAGTTCATACACATTTCTTTTTTTCATATTTTCCCTTTTTAATTTTCATACTTTCAACAATGTTTTCCTGTTTATAAACTTTGTTTTCAAAAGAAAAAGTTGTATTTCCATACTCATGCACACGAGCATCCATACTCCTTGCTAGAGGACTGCTCCAAAACGACTTTGGTATCTTAAGCTGTAGATACTTGGATATGGAGGAAACATTGCTTCCAAGACATATTGCCCATGTTTCAAACATCATATTGCGGACTTCTTAAGGTGTGAAAAGTAAAATGTTAGAAAATTAATGTCTGGTACTTTTCCTTCAGTGCAAAAATGCAGTTCCATTCACACTGTTCCACCTAACACCATTCAAATCTCCTAGCCACCAAGCTTTTGTTAGGATGGGTAGATTTTCTTAACGTTCATGACAAACTTCGCTCGTTTAAATGAAATTTATTTCATGCAGGAGAATAAATTCGAGTAGTTTTCATTGCGGCTGCAAGTTTTAAGAGAAAAAGGCTTCACCTAATTGAGATGCACATAAAAAAATTGTATACCGCTATCCCCAATTTCACAAAAATATTACTTATACAAAATCTGCAATACCTAATCTCCATGTCATGGAAATAAAACTGTTTTACAACATATTTATTAAAAGAGCAGCAGTTTCCAAAAAAAGTTACAAGCTTACCTTAACTCTATAGTTGGGGCAAACACAAGATAAATGAGTGAAGATAGTCCATGAATATTGGGCATAAGGGTAGTGTTTCGAACTGTTAATCTGTCATGATCTGGGTTCTCTCCAACACATGCTGCAACTAGCAATCTGAAATACAAAATTATGTCGACATGTAAAAGCAAGAAATTGTCACTACTCAAAAAACAAGGGTTAGGAAAATATAAAAAAAAGGATTCCAAATTTCATCTAAAATATCACTGCATGGCTTAAACGTAACTTGTGGACTTTGAAAGTCCAAAACAGTACAAATAATTGACAATACAATCTCACTATTTCATTCAAATAAACAACTTTTCCCCCACCTTTGTGATGTCAATTAAATAATTTCATTAAAATTTCAGCACATACTTCCTCACATGATTAACAAGTTATTAATATTAAAATATTTTAATTTCTGCCATACTAAAAACTTGTTATAACTTGAAAAATTCTAATTCAAATGAATCACCTCTTGTGCTTATCTGTACATACAAACAAGAACATTCCCAGTTTATCCTACACCACATGAAATCTCTGATCTTTTCTTAATCTCTTTGCCTCATTGATAACTACGAGTAAGATTTCTGAGCAATCTAAGATTTTTGTGTAGCTGCTAAAGTTCCAATGAGGGCAGATTATCGACTCTTGCTAGATAGCTAGATCGAATTCAGCTTTTGACTGCAGAAGAACTTTAGCAGTTGGCAGCTCATATTGGAAGTTTTCTGTGGTTTCTCTGAACAATATCAGGTGAATGCCTAAGCAGTACTTTAACAATTGGGCAACAGATCTGCAAAGTGATTGTTCCTCCCTCATCTCCCCCCTCAGTCTGACTCCTGAAATATCCAGACAATGCCAGACATTTATCACTAATGTCTATTTAGGAAAACTTACCGCTCATGAGGGTCCTGAGGATCTGTATCCAATAATACAGAATTGACAGAATTCCATTCAATCTGTACAACTCTGCTGAGGCCCACTTGGGTGATATTGTAAACTTTCATTTCAAGAGGGCTGAAGGGTCCTTTCAAAATCACCTGCAAGATTACACAGAATTATGCAAAATCCTTTGTCTCACAATATCAGCCACTACCAGTAGATAACACCTTGTCACTTTCTCTTATCTACTCTTGTAAACAGAAAGTTCTGTGATGCTGCCGGAAATAGTGCCAATTATAAAAAGGAAAACATGTTTTGCAGGGCCCTGATACCAATATTTTGATTTTTCTTGTTCAACTATAAAGTAAAGTATTTTCCTGAATAGTAGTGTAGTCAGAACCCGAGTTTTGTGGGCCTTTGGTTCTAAACAAGTTTTCTTTCCCCAATGCATGTCTGTGTGTCTGTCCATCTCTCTGAATGACACCAGCATCTAAACTACTCATAAGATTTTCACCAAAACTAATATTTCCCATTAGATACAGCTGATGTTGCAACCCCTCAAATTTCATATGAATACTTCTTCAAACACATACTTCACTACATATACTTTACACGAAATCCCTAAGACTTTCAAATTTTATTCAAAGTTGGCTCCAATTTTTTTTGTCTGCAGGAGACAGAGACCTTTTCTTTGCCTCTGGATTCTCCCCTGCTCCAAAACTGGAAAAGGAAATGGCCCCTGAGGAAATTTCAAACAATATTATTTTTAAATTTCACATGATTAACATTGAAAAACCATTTTGGTATATACTCAGATGTAATAGTTAAAGCTTGATCACATTGGAGTTCAAGGAAATTAAATTTTATCGCTCATAACTTTCCTCATTTTCTCAGTACTTGGTATTTTTAAGTTCTTTGATGTGAAGCATTCTGGAGGATGAGGCATCATCGCATAAAATAAGTCAGCTTTACTGCAGCGGGCCAATTTTCCTTTAAAGTTTCAAGTCAGCTATTAAATATGAATGCTTTTAACAAGCCAAGTGCTACAATTTTTTTCCGGTATTCATTGTTTTGGTTAAATATACTTACAGTTGTATAGCATCTGAGGGGTGTGGTGGTTCAGGATCTGCTGTTGAACTTCCAATTATCATTGTAATCCTCTGAGCTGATCATACTAACGATCACATGGCTGAAGTGGAGATTAACTGGAAACTGTGTCGTACATCATGATTAAACCTAAAAATATAAATTTTTCTTGGTGGTGCTGGGAACATTATGACTTTTTAAACAATGAAATTGATGTAAAATTCGGAAGTATACACAGAAATGATCAAAGCACAGCGAATCTGTGACGACTTTGAGATGGTAGCTTTGAATAAAATTTTTGGTGGGTGTCCATGAAAATTTTAACAACTCAGGAACTAAAATGCCAGTTTTTTGGTGCCAGTCAAGAGACTCAATGACATTAGGTGAACTCGCTACAGCCAGCACTATAACTTCATAAGACAGATCGCATGCGACGAATACAAATTTAGTTATATCAGTTTTTTAATGACCAGGATTTAAAATCTTTATTATATGTATAATAAATGCCCTTCTGTCACAACAATTTGATTTAAATTAAATCCATTTTGTAATTACATACCATGTTCCGTTTTTTGGAAATACTGTATTTACATGAATTAAACACCATTTTGAAACTAAAATTATGAAAAAGGTTTTGTATCGAATGTTAATGTGCATCAATGACAGAATATCAATAGGTCAGTATTTTTGTTAAATGTCATGAAATGCCACAAAGGATTTAATGTATACTTTTAGAATTAATCTTTCAAATTTGCTTAAACACTTTATGAAGCTCAATACATGCATATCTCTCATGTCTACCATGTAATAAATTTCTCTAATAATATGACCAATGATAAATGAAACTAAGTTATATTTATAAACTCCAGCAATCTTTAATGCAGTATGAAACAAAAAAATTGAATGAAATTATTGAAGGATTTGATCTAATCTAATGGAAATATGCAGATTGGCAAGATGCATTCATCCGAGAATTACAGTTCTGTCTTGATTTACCATTCGTGACTCAAATTCTCTTTGTCGCATTCTTCAGACAGCCACTGTCATCAATACGTTTTACCTTCCATTTGGAACTGGTAGGTCTGGATTCTCAATTTTCAAGAACGATGTGGTTTCTGTGCCTTTCCAATGACAGGCAACAATCGTCAGGCTTTCTTCCACTGACACATACATTTTGCATTACAGTCATGAGTTTTTGTAGAAACAATTAAAAAAAACAGAATTTTGTTGCAATTAAAAATACTTGTTGTACCCATGTTGTGATCTCCGGAATTCTTTTCAGCCACTCACTTGCTGCATTGTGATCGCTGTTCTTTGCTTCTCCATAGATAGCCTTAAAAGATATTTGATGTCTTGTTTTGAATGATTCAAATCAAACGTTTTAAGCCTTAAAATTGCTCTTGCCTAATTTACGAGCAATTTCAGTAGCCTTGGCTTGCGAAATAGGCCAAGATATCGGCATGTTCTCTGCCCACATTGTGACAAACTTTTCCCATGTGAGTTTGCTCACTCTTTCTTTCCTATTTATAGCAGCTTTTCGTTTAGAGAGTGAAGAGTTTCCTTGTAACCATTTGTGCATAATAGAATCTTTCTCTCGAAAACTCTTACACACTTGTGTCTTCATTATTCCCAATTTTTCACAGGCTGACATTCTTCCTTTGCACTCTTAACACTTCCACATGCTCTTGCAATGTGAAGAGTTTGACATTCCTTCCCCGAATTCATCACTAATGGAGCATTACAACAAACAACAGTCCTAAACTACGAACTCATAACAGTTAAACCGCTTCCAATTTTCAGAGGAAACTGACACTTTTCAGTCCTTTTGTCAGACGCCTCCACTTCCCGCAATTGCCAGGGTGTCAGCTCAAACTGAAAAAGACTGTCTGTTTCCACTTACAGCAGGTTCCGTAAACAACAGGTAAAATTTCATGTATTTTAAATAGCATACGCATGGGACCAACATATTTTTCCATTGAAGGCCATCATTACCAGGTTCCACTACCATTTCAGTTATTACCTGGTTTCATTTTTGACAGGTTTGACAGTAATATAGGTAGAATGCCTTATTTTACAAGTTCTTATATATATCGAGACACTAGATAAATTTTCTCAGTGTTGTTACATTGAATAAATATGATATTTAGAAACTGTATAGCAAGTTCTGCACCCTTTCATTGTTTAAGAATGATTAACAAAATTTTACTTTGTAGTTAACACTGTAATTTAATATTAAAACAACTCGTATCACATAAAATACTGCATTTATCTGAACATAAGACCATGCCTTCTCCTGAACATCTAATCCAAAAAAATACGATGTCGTTTTATATGCGCAGATTAAGGCGTCATTTTGAATCTTCATTTGTGTATTAACTTTTCATGTTAAGAACCTCAATTGCTAATGCAACTATAAGTTGCAAAGATGACATAAATCACTTGTAATACCTAATATTTATTATACAGTGCAACTATTTTATCAGCGCTGCGATCAAGGAAAATTCTGCTCGGCCGAAGGGACGTCTCTCGCCAGGGAACGGTTCGCTTAAGGTAAGCTTTCCAGTCTTCTTGTTTGTATGCTTTCCAGTCTAGTTGAATAGACAGTTAGCAGTGGCTTGCTCGAAATCAGAACTCTGCAACTGCACACACTGCTTCAGTTTCCTTAAGGGTTTACACACCATTTATGGAGACAGAATTATCACAGGTAGATTGTGACTTGCACACTCTCCTGATCTGACTCGTTACGAGTTTTTTTCTTTGGGAATTTCTGAAAGTTTACGTATAAGAGACAAATCCCCACATGGAAGAATTAAGGCACAATATACAGGAACAGATCTCTGCAAAATCACAGGACATTCTTTACTGAGAGTACCAAAACTTATTTAGATGTCAACAATGTATCAGAGCCACTGTGAGCAGTTCCAATATTTTCTTTAACGCGAGTACATTTTAAATTTTCCAGTAGGGAGAAGATGCCTTCCACCTACCCTCTTTGGCGACTCTACCGACTGCCCTGTGTTGATTTCCCTAGCATGCATGTCCTCAATAGCCGCTAAGGCCAAATCCCTGCATGATTGACACATTTATAAAATGGTCACACTGTATTTGCAGATGTATTCTCGCACCTACTGGGGATCTGCCAGGTGATCCAAATCAAAATTTTTGGACAGCTTGGTAAAGAGAGAATCTCAAACAGCATTATAAGTGAAACACAACACTAAAGATCACCCAGATACTAAAAACATTTGTTTGTTTTTAGTAAAAGAAAACTTAACCGAAAAAGAAAGGTTCACCAATTCTGTTCCCCGTTTATCATAAAAGAGTGTGTAATGGTAATAATCATAAGAAATATTGTTTTAATGCATATTTTTTTCACTATTTATTATGGATTTTTGTTTTCCAGTCATTTCCATATATTTCTTTTCTGCCCTCTAGAAAGTCAACATATTAAGAATATCCCACTTTATGTTTTCAATCTATTAGGTTTCTGAAGATCTGTAAATTCTCTAGCATGTAATTCCTTGGGCAGAAGCAGTTTAATGATTTATTCTTTGTGTTGAAAATAAATAAATTCAAATGAAGCACAATTCAATTAGCTTTTCAAAGATAAAAGCAGTTGCTGGAAAGTTCACATACCCTGGAAAGGTAACTTTCTTCTGCTGGTTCTGCATATCCTTTGTCAATAAGATACTCATTAATGCTCTTGATTTCTTCCCCTTTTTTATTTTTAACATTCAGTGGAAGTTGCCTGATGAGTTCTAATGACACAACGCCATGTACTACTGAATAGATCTGAAATAACAACAAATTACTATTAGAACTTTCACAACCTTGCTGTAACTATATAAAGCGAATACCTTTGCAGTCAAGTTTCCATTCAAAATAATTAGAAAGCAGAGGTATGTAAATGCAATGCAAGTTCTACATGGCTTTGCATTGCATATCACTTATGCAAGTTACAAATGCAGCAATGGGTCTGTACCTATTTTACATAACTCATGACATCAGCTTGAGTGATATGATTCAAATAAGTTATATGCATCCTTCGGATGGTTTCTCTTTATATAGTTACAGTGAGCTCAAAACTTTACAGTAAGTTTTACATTTCTTAGCTGGGTATTACACTGTAAAAGATATTTGACTAATATCTTTGACCAAGAACTTTGAACGTCGACAAACATACTACATTTCATTCAACGTTTTGTGCAGTTATTGCCTAGATTCAATATGGATTATCCATAAATCTTTGTGTTTCTGCTTCTTTATGCTCGGCAATACTAACACACTTATGTTTAATATTGAAGGAGAAGAAAAGAATAGAAGAAACATTTGTGGGTCAGGCCATGGGTTCCACGTCCTTAAGCATCAATCTCACTTTAATTAAAGAACTTTGAAATCAAGACGACTTGTCTCATGCAATGGGGCCTGTAACAGCCTGTGATATTTTTTTCAACATCTTCTGCATTATCATACTGAAAGTAAAAACTTTTTGCATTCCTTACTTTCAATGATAATTCCTGAAGACTTATGCAATGAAATGTTCAAACGAATGTTTGCAACTGGAAATATTAATAAAAAACTAAATGCCCACTTCAACTCATGGTTTGATTTTTCTCTAATAATACTGAACTTTATACAACTAGTCTCAATCTTTACAAAGATTTTTTAATAAGTTTCAATTTTAAATACGCCATACAAAGTAAATTCAATCAAATCCTATTTTTACTTATTAAAAGAAAAACATTGCTAGAGCAAATTTTGTTTCTCTAACCATTTCATTGCACAAGCACAGAAAGGTTTCTACTTTAGGTAATACAACTATTATGTTTTAAATATATGGTTCAATATCACCTTCATTTGTCATTGTAATGTAATACATCAATCACAGGACCATTCAACTTCTCGAAATTCTCCTGATTTCCATTAACAACAGCTTTTGATGGACTGACTTCATCACAAAAATGACCACTGCTATGAGTCATTGAATTCTGTTAAAATTATATTTCATGCCATGCATTTTTCTTATCAAGTTTTCTTTTATAAAACATATTTGACTCCACAGCTGAATGAAACGAAACTACTACTTCCTTATTGGCTGAGGGAGGCCACAAAGGAGGTGCACGTCAGCTTGGGCCACTGGTATCCTGCAGGCACAGGCAGTGCTAGTTCTTGGTTGTGCAACCTATGTGTAATGCATACAACTGTTTGGCACCATCTTGAATTGTAATGCTACGTTTGCAGTATGAGAAAATACTTTGTTTAAATGTTTACTCGCCAGCCATAAACACTTGTTAATTTTAAACAAAGTTAATTCTAACAATTTTTAAGTTCAAAAAATATATATCTTTTAGCGCTGTTAATACATTTTTTGGGAAGGCCTGGCCTCCCTTACGTCCTCTGAAAATCCACTGCTGCCAATTCTCATCTGCTTTTTGACACAATTTGCATTTGGAAATATTCTTTAAAGTAATAATGGAGCAACGTAAATCACTTGCGAAAACTATCCCTAAACTCTCATTACACTCGCTGAACTGACAATTTGAGGAACAGTGGGTGCTCCAGCTCACATGGCTGGCAGGAGAATACATTCTGTGAAGTGATTTGGTCATCTGTGACACTCAACTCTTTTAGAACCTATCAAAAAAATTATCCTCTGGCCTGAACAACAGATAGATATTTATAGATAGAGGCTAATTCTTTACACGTTAGCTTTTTTAGTTAAATTTTCAGTTCAATAAAGGAATCTTTTGGATATATATTACGTACCTTTCCATAAAACAAATAGTTTCCAACTTTTGAAGAAAAATCTTGTTTGGCTGTATCAGACCAACCTCCACGAGGATTATTAATGAGAGATGGCCGCAACTCACTGAGCACACATTCAAAGGCTTGAGGTGGAGCACTTGTTGAGGGATCAGTTGCATCCCTAATTTCCCGCAAATCAATTATATCTACTTCACTTGAGTTTCCATAATCAATAAAAAGTACCTGGAACATATTCAAGAAAAACCTAGGAGCAGGCATATTTATTTACACATTAATTTCAACACTGACATTATTTTATACAGCCTTTGGGGTTATACCAATTCATGGATTTATTTGCAATTACCAAAAGAAAAAAATTAACACTAAGTAATAGCACTGTAATAATTGACAGTTATATTGTAACAGATAACACGTCCACAAAAACATCATGACAGTTTTAAGCACACATTTTGGTAGTGACAAAGAAATTACAATTGTAACTATACATTTAATAAAAAATTAACACAATATAAAAATTGACTTATAACCTTTAATCTTATAACTTACCTTTAACCATAACATTAAAATTGAATAAGTTTTCTGAAAATTAGGTACTTAATAATACATTTTGTCAGTGACATAAAGCTAAATAACAATTGCCCATTTAGAGATTTTATATACCAGAAGCCACAACTCCCTCCTGAGATCACAAGCTGCCCTTATACAAGGTACTACTCCTTGAGGAAGGCCCCCTTCTCTCTACCTCCTCTCTGTTTGTGTAGCACTCTTCACTGTTCAAAGGGTCATACAAAAACAATTGCCAGTCATGTCAGGTAATACAGATATCTAAGCCAAATCTGCACATTTCTTCTGGCCTTGTCAGCTGCACCCTTTTTTCCTTCCCTCTTGTGTTCAATAAAACGAATGTGGCAACAATGTTTTCATCTGGTAAAAGCTTACTAGTAATCTTACATATGCGAGCACACACAAAATTAGATGAAAGAAGACAATGGAAAATGTGACAATTCTTTAAATTTTATTACTTCAAACTTCTCAATTATGTCTTTTGTATTTGTCAGTTGTTATTTTCATACAGGTGTTCTTATACACGTTATCTATTTTATTACGTACCTGAACCTTTGGTGGTCGAATGGAATTAACTCTAGCTCTGTAATAATACGTAGAACCATGTTCAGTAAAAGGAGCAGCATAAATTTTCCCAATTTTAGGTGCTCGGACAGGTAACAATTCATCAACAGTATTCAACTTCCTTGATATTTCACTAAGTGTCTCGATTGCATCTGGTTCGAGACTCTGGGCCCAAAAATGACCAGGGTCAATAATCTGAAAATTTAAGAGCAATACTATGACAATAATTGAAAATATTGTATTCTCACAGCAAGACAATGTACAAGTTCACGAATACTTCATTTAAAATGACAACCAAATGCAGTAAGCACAATTCTGATACAGGCATAGGAAGGAGAAGGTGAGGCTAGCCAGTTCTACTCGTATTTGTGAGCATCATTTGTATATGAATATGAAATTTATAAACTTTTCGCTGGTTTGCATAACACTTGCAACCAAGTTACTTGTAATACAAGATTCTACCGTAAAGGCAAAGTTCTTTCACTCTTTTGGTTTTTCATTCTTTAATGCATTATCTTCTTCAAAATACCCTTTTAACTTTAGTGTACACGATTTTCAAATAAAGTAATTTTCATCCTTATTGGTCATTTTGACAATGTTCCAAAACACCTAAGTAATGTTTTGTAAAGAATGTCTTCAAATGGTTTTCTCTTACCACTTTCTGCATGGAGAAACTGAATTACTTTTGAAGAATGTATTGATATTTTTATCACTCACTTATCCGCTTACAGCCATTGTACTCTGAAGATTTAAATTATTTTCATGAAGTTTCTTGAAATTCCTAAAATCTGTGAATAAATGATCCAAAAAATGATGCATTAACAATGCTCAAACAAATTTTCTCAAAAATGATTTCCACAACAGAGACTTGCGCTTTTATAAAAATTGAAATTTTTCGTTGAGTTAACATGTTGAATATTTAAGAAAAATATGAAAGAAGCAAATGTACACATACCATTTTATTTCTTTGAATTAAGATCTGATTAAAGTACTAATTCCACATGGTTTGTTGCCCCCTAAGTGTACACAGGTCATTTTTATAAAAACTGCTCATAGCCAAGTTTGTAGGAGGAAAAATGATATAAAATATCAATAGTACAAAAATGAAAAGTAAGCCATCATATTAGTAGACATTTTCTCTGAATTGTTTTCTACTTTTTGTTTGTTTATAGGTAGCGAATTTTGAAGACAGTGCTAATAGGCTATAACTATATAACGCTGCACATAAGGTAAATTTTCCAAATGGAGGTCTTAGATGTTAGAAAGAGACTTACTTTTATGCTGCATTTCATGCTGTCTAGGAAAATACCAATATAAATGGCATTATAAAAATTATAATTTTATGCAACTATTTTAATAGGCATGAGAAGACGTCTGTGCCATTTAGTGGCACCATTAGTTTCTTATTGCAATGATTATCAATTTACAACTCTCAATAAGAATATTCCCTTCTATTCACAATATATATAAACAAAATGGCGGAGGTATGTCGCAGTTACCCAACACATCACCAACAAGAATACAATGGTTCTTGCATATATTTTAATAAATCATTTCTAATTCACAGAAGTAGAATTCTCAATAATTTACAATAATTCCCCCCCCCCACACACACACACACACACACACACACACACACACACACACGATTTAAGTTACATTTTCAAGGATCATGACCAATACTGTGCTACGCTACTCAAAACAGTGGTATTACCGATGTTTCTTTTAATATTTGACCTTTTTACATTTTGTTAGCATTTTCAGTATGTTTTGAAATAAAATGAAGTATAATTTCAAGCAAAAATTAAATTCAGCACAAATTAATTTAATGCTGTTAGTTTGAAGAAACTACAATATTTCACTGTTTCACTTGTTATATTTCACAATGTTATATTCTGAGTAACACATCAAATTAGTCATGTTCACTTACGATATAATTAATAACAGTTTTTTTCCCCAGTAATTGCTGTGAATCAGTATTTTCTTCCATAAATACTTACATAACTGATTGACAAAGAAATAATGTGTGTATTCACACTGGGTAGAGATGGTTTCATAACAGAAGAATCCTCCTTCTTGCGTTCCCAACGCCATGGACTGTCTTGTGCTGGTTGAAGGTTAAGTTCTCTAGCACGTTCCATAGCATTTCTAGCACTGTAGAACACACCAAACCAAATTTTATCCTTGAAATTCAGTTGTAAATAATTAGAATCAAGGATGTTGAGATCAAAAGAAAGAGGAAGAAGATATAGAAGAGGTTCAAAGAAAAATTAATAACGATACAAATTTTAAATGCAGATCACAATAGCATTGGAAACGAATGTTGGAAGTTATTCCATATTTCTCAAGCATAGACTGTGTCCATGTAAATAGTGCACTAATGACCTTTTGGCATAATAATTTGATGAAAAGAAAACCACATCAAACGTGTTTGTTGATTGCAAGGCTATCTACCAATGAAGACAGGCTGAAAAGTAATGCATAGTGAAATGTAGGGGGAAAACCGTGCAGCCTGGCACATGCTCCTATCTGTAGCATCATTCTCAATACATTCATGTCAATAATCATTTGCACACTCCCTCACCTTATCTGTCAGACACCCTAAGTATGGAGTCAAGAATGAAAACTATGTCAGAGCATCTGAAGCAGAGTGCATAGAATGAATTTTTAACAGCTGAAAAAGTGAAAACTAATAAAATTCATCGTCATGCAAAGGCGCTTAATTGTTAATCAAGAATTTGTGAATCTATGGGGAATTAAACTTTTCTGCATTGGAAGTTGGGGAAATGAGTGCTGAAGATAAATCTTGCAACGGTCAACTTGTTTCTGTGTCTGATGACGAGCACCAGGTGGTGAATCAAATGATTCAAAATAACTTTTTACATCTGATAAACACATTAAAATACATTAGGAGACTTGTGTTGTGATCAGCAATCCACACACCCAATCATTCTGCAACCCAATAATACTCTGCTAAACACTTTACTAGCAACCACAGAGTCTCTAATGAAGTTGAAATTTGTGCCCATTCAACATCCTCCATATTCACCAGATTTGGCAGCCATTTGTTTTTCACTTCTTTCCAATTTAAAGGCTGTCAAAATATTCATTTCACCACAAAAGTACTGAAAGGCGCCACGAGATCATGAGTAAACAGAATACCTCTAGAATGGATGACTGATAGGATGAGTAAACTGGTTTACTGTTGGTAAAATATGTCACTGGAAATATTGTCTATGCAAGAAAAAAGTGTATGACCTCGTAGTTAATAACATTTTGGTTTATGCTGAATTTATTCATTTGACTACCTCTTTCCATTTGCAGGTTATGAATGGCACCGTTAGCCGAATTCGCGTACTACACTCCGTAAAGTCACTACGAAAGTTACTGGTAAGGAACCCTGGGATCTAATGGCGTCAAGCCCCTGACCGAAGAGAGAAAAGGCACTGACCAACTGCGATGTGACGAGATTTGACAAAGGAAGTAAAGGAGGATTACTCAACGCAAAAGCTAGACACCAAACAAGGGTTTAAGAGACCCATTACGGCAATGATGCAACAAATTTAAAGAAAGAAAAGAAAGAAAAGAAAAGGCTGTGCATTATCAAATATGATTGGCTGCTTTTGGGCACCCACAGTGCAAAACCATGTAACTTCCATGTCCTCAATACATATCACCTCCTACCACAACACAAAACTCTAAATGAGAAGGTATGTGTCTCGCCCATAAAAGTTGCACTTTTGAAAATGATGGAAGTAGTGTTACACAAGTACAGTAAAACTTCACTTGCACGTTTTTCCGGTGACTGAAGGAGAAAAACATTTTAAGTAAGAAAAAACCATAACTGAAATTGATTATTATGATCAAATAAAAACTCAGTATTTTCCCATGATTGTTTTACCAATTTTCCCAGTTCAGTAGCAGTATCTACTCTTTTTTTATTGCCACTATCTCTAACAACTTTTAAAACTTTTATTTTATCTGATATTGAAAGGGTTGCCTTCTCCAACCACTCTTTTTTGATTAATATCATGGGCGCAAAACCAGATAGAACACAAACTATTGGATAGGAATTGCAAGCTGTGTCCTGCTTGAGTTACATCTAGCGATGGCGACCCTTGGCTGGTTGCTTCGGTTTACAGCTTGATGTTACTTGAGATTCCATGGGTCAAAGCACAGTGTTCTATGTGGGTGACAGGAAACGTACAACTACCACATCCCCATGGCGACACCCGCCACGCCACGCAGAAAAGCAATGATCATTTTGATTTCATTTGTGCGACAGGCTACTCTGCAGGAGATCTCTGGAGCATGCCGACTCAAGTAACAAATAAGTTCCGGACTCTCAGAGCAGGTGCCCCACACCTCATGGGGAACATTTGTACATTATACGGTCTTAAAGGGACTTTTATTATGAACATATAAGTGTGAAAAACATAAGTGACATATAAATATAAACCTGAAAAACATAAGTGAGTATAAAAAGTATAAACAGTTTCACTGTACAAAGTTGGGAGTAGTTAAGTATGCCAATCAGCATGGGAATCAGTAAGCTGAGAGGAAGTTTGATTTGATGAGAATGTGGGATGAAGCACAAAAGACAGAAATGCTTACAAAAATACCAACCACATCAAGTGTGAGGTAAGAAAAGTAAGCACCCATCAGAAGAAGAAAGTTTGTTGGGAAAAGTTACAGGAAGCCAGAGTAAAAGTTTCTTTCTTTATCTCAAAAGCTGCTGCAATTTGAAGGCAGTAAAATTGCCAGGAAATCTGCATCTCTTGCAGGGAGTATCAAACCAGCTATGGACAGGCTTGGCAGTTCATGGGTAGATGTTGATCTCTCTAAGTGTCGAATGTCCTTTGGACAGAGGCGGATGATTGTGTAGGATGAGAAACTCCATTTAATTTCATTTAGTAATCAATATGTGCAAGCAGCATGGTTACACTATGGGGAAGATGGAAAAAGCCTGACAGACCGCCCTGAAATTTAACATGTCAGATACTAAGACAGTGCAGTCTATTGGCAAAAAGAGTAAACATCCATATATATGCATTTTGTACACTACTTTTGTACATAGCAGGTAAAATACTTACGGCATCAAATGAAGAACAATAGGTATCTTCAACTGCCGCAACTTTACTGCTTTATATACAGGCATACATACTTTTCCTGGGATATCTGGTATAAATTTAAAATCAGTTTTTGTTTTTGCAGTTGCAGTTGCAGGTCGACCAAACTGAATATAAACTTTGCTGAAATGTTAATTTTCCATCAAAATCCATAAGTAAATTAATAAATAATAACACAACTGAACACCTATCACACCTTGTTCCATCAAAAGAGACTTTCATATTTCTCCCACATTCACCTAATGCCCTTTTGATAGTTTTAGCATACAATTCTCCAGGTTGATCCATTGGTAGACTCTGTAGAAAAACTGTGCTAAACGGATCACGGCCAACTAGTTGCCTCACAGCTTCTTTTTCATCTACTTGTCCACCATTGGAACCTCGCACAAAATAATGGGGATAGAATGCTCCAGCCATTACAATCTGTAAAATTAAAAACTCATCAAAGAAACAGCACAAAAGAAACAATTATGCAACAGTTAACATACTAACATGCAATTAATGCAATAGAAGTATTTGCAAATGCACCTTCAAGATTAAAGGACTTTCTTCACGACTCCAAGACACACGACCATATCCTTTAGTTTCTGTAATTCCCATTCTTTCCAATCTTTCACGCAATTCCCGAACTAGTGTAGCAGTTTCCCGCAAAGCCCGCAACTGTAAGTAGTACCTCCGTGCCCAGCTTTCTTCTTTTTGACCATTTGGTCCAAACATTCCTCTCTCTTTACTACTCCTCCACACCTGAGTATTCAAAAACAGAATGAGTGAGTGAGTGATATATACATTTGTAACAGTGACAATAATTTTTGTTTCAATAAAATTGTTACTTTTAATAACTGTCACTGTTTGCAATTATTGATAATTACAAAATGTATTTAATGCACAATGTTTCAGTGTCACAACAGTATTTTCACTGTATTTTTCACCACTGTAGCACAACATAAATATCTTAAATTAATTGTTTTTTGTACCCCCTTTGTACAGTACTGCTAAAAATACTCCCAATTCTTTACTCTACACTGTTAATTGCTTTTAAGGAACTTTATGTGAAGAAAATATCTTATACTGATATTACACACTGTACATAGTAAAGATGGACATTTTATTGTATAAACAATATTCAAAAACAATGAAAAAATGTCTTAGATCTAAAAATATAGTCTGAAAATGTAGAAGGTATAAACAGCAACTTATCTGGAGAACAGAATGAAAATATTTCCATGTACGTAAGTCCCAGATGTAATTTATCAATGAGTTCTCTGAAAATCGACTTGCAATTTTTGAAGGCATTTTTCACCAAAAATTAGGAAGATTAGATTTTTTCTCACAACAATAAATATAGACATGTCTGACCCTCAGAATAAATATCATAAAAAGAATTAAAATTCTTGTCTAGAAACAATTTTCAAATAACTTAACTTCTCACAGCCAATATTATAATTCATAGCCAATAAATAATTTATAGATACATTATTTATAAACTCACTGCACTTGCATATAATTTTTAGAACAAACCGCAAGAACCTTAGCAATTTTTTATGTTTTATCAACATTGTTGATGGTCTTTAAATGATTAACATTATTGAAAATACATATTACAATGAGCATCAAAAATTAGTTTCGAGTGCCAGATGTTTCTGCTGCTCTATTCATGAAAATACATTTTGATGAATGTACAGAGGAAGTATAGCAATTAATTAAAAATTAACAAGACTTGAAAATAGGATGTAGATTGGTGGACATTTTAAAAGAAACAACTGAAATTTTGTAACTTAAAAAAGTACTTATAAATATAAGTTCTTCCAAGAAAAGCTACCATTTTAAAATTTTTCTCCATGGCCTACACTGACAAGCATTTTGTATCGATCAATTAACAACATGAAAGAGAGAAAAGATATTTACATTAAATGCATTCAAGAACGCAATACTATCGCTGCACGAACTATCTGCCCACATAAGTTTTGAGTCATACGCAGCCATTCGCTCTTGGAACGGAGAGCTGAACATACTTTTGAGGGAAAGAGCAGCACCTAAGGGAGGAATCATTTGTGTAAATAAGTTTTCACACAAGCACACAATGTACAATTCTTAAACTATTAGATATCAGGTTCGGTATCTTCTCACCAATTATGATGCATTCTTCTAGAACATTAAATACATGACCTAACATAATTAATTTGGCCACATGTATATCAACAGGTAATTTGGCCATTACTGTTCCCAAGAATGTAAGATCTCCATCATCCCGTTTGTAGAGGCCATTAACAGTGGGAAGCAGTGCTCCAGCCTAAACATAGCAAAAAATATTTATTATTTATATTATTATTTTAAATGAACTAGGTAAATTATTATGAAATATTCAAATAAAGATGCAACATGCCTCCTTTAATAAAAGAATGGTGTTCTCAATGTTGCTAAGATCAGGTGGATCCAAGCACAATGCCAAAAGACCTTTTGGAGAACCCATGTCCAGAAGTTTGGCTTGCAAAATCACTCTATCAAGAGGGCATCGCAAGATCTCCGGTATTTGATCATCAGCAAGACATTCCTGAAAAAACAATCCTCTCTCAAAAGAAGTTTTCTTAGCAAACAATTGCACTAAGTATCAGACAAGTAACCTTTATTTCAATTTTCTATTTCCATCATTCCAAAATAAAATTAAGTGCAGCATTCTCGCATAGCATTGGACTAGAATGTTAAGAACTTTCAAAATTATAATTCAAGAGATTAATCTGCCATAATTATTGCTACAGCTTATAAGAGGAAAAGTGTGCTAGCTCCATCTTATTTCCAATGATGGTGGTGGTTGTCTGAACTAAAGACGAGGTATTTGCCTTGGGCTGATCAACTAGAATGAATGTTTATAGTAATGCATAATAAACTTGTTTTGATTTACTTCAGTGCCAGATTCCATTTGAATTGAAAGTGAATACTGAAACTGTGAAGGAAGGTCTAGACAAGTTTATTGCAAATCAAAGTTTAAATTAGTGTTCCAACATACCTACATTCTATGAGCATATTTCGTTATATTAGGTTTTATTTCCAATAAAACTTGAATGTAAAACATGTTTAATAACTTATAACATGTTAATTGTACCATGAAGTTTTAAAGTAAGAATTGAACATAAGTATTTTGAAAATACAAATGCAACTAATGGTGACATAAATAAGAGTCACTGTCATAAATCTAAGAAAAAAAGAAATCATTGAATTCATCATGAAATTAATTTAAGAGAATGTAGCTTTTCAGCTCTGCAACATGTTTGTTGTAAAATTTGATCAAATTTCACAGAAAAGTATAAAGTAATCTCCAGACCAAAGATGTCTAAGATGTCCATGATAGAATCTTATGAATTTTTTGAAGGTCAAGATTATATTGACAAAAAATTTACCATCCACATACACTTTCTCCAATATTGTTAAAATAAAGCAAGATAACAAAACAATCAACTTAAACAATGTAACAACGTAATCAACCTAACCAATGCTACACAAGTGTCATGCTGCATCAGTCCTGTGCATAACACTGAAGCCAGCACACATTCTCTTCTACACACTACACACTGAAATGAAAGATTCTTACATTATAAAATGTCGCAGGCACTAATCTGTACACACGACCTTCTTGCACACGTCCTGCTCGACCGGCACGTTGAATACAACTAGTCTTTGAAGCCCATGCAACTTGGAGACTGCTGAAGTTAGTTGCAGGATCACATATCAAGTGTTTTGTTAAACAGAAGTCGATTACTGTAAATTAAAAACATTGATGTATTAATTTTATGCAAGTCTCCCTCTCCCTCTCTAACTATATTTACATTGTTTAAATTTATTAGAGGGTAGAAGGACTAAAAGCTTGGGTAACTAACAAAAGCAAACTATGTTAATGCAGCACAGTTTTATCAGGGTCAATGCTTGTGTTAAATATACTAGTACACAGAAGAGCAATTCCTTATGCTGTAGGTCAGAACCATTAACTCTACCTTTTGAAATAATTGAGTTATACATTGAATATTATTAAATAAATAAAATAAAAATAGTTTTAATTGAATAAAACTGTAAATAAAATTATAGAATCTTGTGCTTGTAAAAATATCTATTTACATGCAAATCCATTCCCCAATGATAACAACAACAATATTAAATGTTATAGAAATTGTTTTTACAAGTACATAAAAAATAATTTCATTACCAATTCTTTCCAAACCAAAAAAGAATGGTAAAATTTTAGGAAACTCGCACTGGCTTTAATTCACAGTTATCTAGATATTTCTAAAATGATTGGTGATTAGTTCACTCATATTCACTTTAACTCTTAAATGATTATTTATATACAGGGTAAATCACGTAACTTAACACTCCCTGCACTTTTTGAACAGTTGAAATTACTGCAATGCAATTTTCAAGGAAGTGCATGAGGGAATGGGGCAAGTTGACTCTTTTCTATTTAACCACTTGTATTTTACCAGATATTGAGATAACTTTGTTTTTTCAAATGTAACTGAACATAATTTTTTTAAGTCTATCATGGATAGCATAAAAAGACTAATCCAATGACAATAAGGTTTTTTTGAGTAATTTTGATTTTTTGGTGCTCTACTTTGCTTGTCCAAAAGTGAGTTTGCAGGGGGAGCGCTGTGTGACCTTGTGTGGCAGACAGTTATTCAAAATATCTAACTTATGACAATATGTACATCATTGCATTCATCTTTTTACACTCCTAATGATAAGACTGAAAAAATATGTATAGTTCCATTTGAAAACATGAAGTTACCTTGATATCTCGTAAAATACAAGTGATAAAATAGAATTGAATACATGAATCAATTAGCCCCATTCCCTCAGGCACCTCTGTGAAAATTTCATTGCAATAACTTCAACTGTTCAAAAACTGCAAGAGGTATTAATGTTACTGTGATGTGTGTGTTATCACAATTTGATTTTACTACTTATTATAATGTAAATTCTATATATTAATTGGGCGGTTGCCTGTTAAATAAATTTATTATTATTATTATTATTATTATTATTATTATTATTATTATTATTATTATTATTATTAAATAAAGAATGTTGTATTCAGTTAACTGTAGGAATGCCTTGATATGGGTCTGATGACCTGCTGCAAGGGGATTGTGGCATTTATTTTACATGAGAGTTTACTGCAATTATTATATATTAATATCAATATTAAATCAATTTAAAAAACACACACAAGTTATCATTCAGGAGGAAATTATAAAAATCATTCAGTATAAAGATGAATTATTCACACTTATGGATTATCTTGCACGCCTTCCATCTTGTATTTTGAGGGGAGACACATGTGGCCAGTTCAGTCTTCTTTCAATGCTTCTGTGGCAAAGATTAAAATTGCACAATATGTTCCACTGTTTGAGATTCTTCCTCTCATTGCAGAAGACTGCATGACGTTTATCTGAATTCAATTTGATATAATGTACTGTCTTCACTAATTGATAGGATTTCCAGGCATTTGTAAATGCACTGTTCATTTCATTGCAAAGCAATGACTACCACCATTTTCCTTTCAAATTCTAATTCTGTAATTTGTATGAAAATTTTGTCGTGTCACTGTATGGTCAATTTTATAACAATAGAATCTTTATTTGTATTATATAAAAGGACAAGAGTATTGGAATGCAATGTTCTCTGCAAGTATTGAACCATTGCCTACCAAACATTTGTGTTTGCTTCATTTGCAGGTCAGGTACTTTAGGCTATGATTTTCAAGCATAAACTTTCATATATTTATAAAATAATTACTTTTGTTAATTTTTTTCACCTAGCATAACATCAGAGATTCAGAAATTCATTAATGGAGTAATTCAGTTGTGCCCCACCAGACTGCCTCAAAGACTGATCTACAACTGAGTTTATCAATGCACAGAATTGCTCATCTATAGAATAGGATAAGACTATATTATTTTTATTTACAATCTGAAATGTTCATATTTAAGAATGATTGTCAGTTTTTGTTCACACTATAAATTTAACTTTGATATTGATTTTAGGCATGAATTTATTAAGGGTACATAAGATGATATTGGATCATTATTGGAAAAAAGTATTTTTGCTCATGATTTTGCTCTGCTTTGTCTTAATTGAATGAAATCGATTTTGATTTAGTTGTAGTTAAATTAATCATGTTTATGATGTAATTGCAGGTTGCATTAGCAAAATTGAAATGTATTATGTATTATTTAAGTGTCAATGCTAAAACTGTGACAGATTTAAACTGAGATAAATATTAAGATGACGATGATAGTAATACATACCATGATTAGATTTTAAGAAACAAGACAATTGTGATATTGCAGTTACAAGTTTTTCACTTTCTCAATTTATGATTCTCAATACATAGATAATTATCTAAACAATTTGCCATTTAATGCGGGCTAATAAAATACCAATTTTTTTAAGTTTCAAGAGGTCTACTCATATTAAGGGGTATTACAGGCAACTTTCATTCAGAAATTGTTATTATGATAATTCTACCTTCACCAAAGCCATAAATAATGTAAAGAGGAAGAATAACACAAGAATGGGGTGCCAAGTGTCAAAGGTCTTTGAGCAAATTATTAAACCATTTTAATTGTTAAAATACAGTAAAATCTGTCTAAATCGGAATCTGTACAAGCTAGAAACCTGCCTTAACCATAAAATTTCTCCGGGCCATAACGTTAAATGGCATTTTGCACAGCATAAAATGGAATCTGTCCCACGTGGGGGGAAAAAATTCCAAATAAAAATGGAATTTTTGGAAAAATTGGAATTTTTTCAACTTCAGAAAAACGTAATTGAAAAAGTGTTAGAAGGAGGGGAAACCAAAAAACTGTAAATGATTGTTAGAAAAAATAACTATTTTAGAGCACAAGTAGAGAGATTTTTCCTTTTAATTGTCTAAAATATGTTTAATACTCATTTATTGGCGATTTCTTCCATAAATATATGTTATTGTATTTTTATAATTATAATAAAGTCAAGTGTAATTTATTAGTTTCAGGACGGAAATATCAAGTATCTTAAAATAGACAACCCTGCATAAAACAGAAACCTCCTTAAACCGAAATTGTTTAGTCCCGATCGATTCCGGTTTAGACAGATTTTACTGAATTATGTAATTATAATTAATTTCCCAAAATCTTATATTATGACATGCAGCCTTATTTTAACATTCAAAACTATTATTATGCCTGAAATAAAAGAAATCAATGAACTATAATTGATATGCTAAAACCATTCAGGGCAGTCTTTGGCAAAAAAATAAATAAATTAAAAAAATAAAAAGCCCAAAATTGATATGTGTATGAATTTAACTTCTATAAAAAGCTTAAGCAATATAGATACAGACAAACAAGATCAAACAGAATACAGCCAAAAGAATATTCAACCACATTTATGCTTCAAGCTGTTTGGTAATTATGTAGCTTCCTCCAAATTTCAAAATAAATCACAAGTGGGAACCCAACACACCCTGAGTACAAGCATTTGATAACTAGAAAGCAAAATAATGAATCAAAGAAAAATAATAACTAAACTTACCATACACAATATCAGGGACAGTAAGAGAACTTTCAGCTATATTTGTGGACAAAATAATTTTTCTATACCCAGAGGGAGGTCTGCTGAATACAGATTCTTGTTCATCTGTTGTGATAGTAGAATGAAGGGGTCGAACCCACCACTTGTTTTGCCTACAAAGATACTTTTTGTAAAAATGGGATACAACATATCATCTGTAAAATTGTACATACAGACTTATCAACTTACGAAGATTTTGTTGCAAGCAAGTTAAATAATTCTTCAATTTCCTGAATACCAGGCAGAAATACGAGAACAGCACCTTTCACAAAAACTTCACTTGATCTCTCAAGATTATCAAACTGTGAAATCAACTTGAATGCTATTTCATAAGTTTTAGGAGATATTCCAGGTTCATCAATTTTAATTTCTGGAAGCTGAGAAGAATGAAAATGTATTATTAATGGTGTATCATCACTTCACAACATTGTCCCTTATAGCACATCATTTGTATATTCCAGAACTTACACTACTGCACTGTAATGAGATCTCATTGATAATCCTTACTTTACATTCTAATCATACAATTTTCTTTCATAACTAAAAATATTCAAAATGATATTCAGCCAAATATGAAACATTACATACAAACCACAGTCTGGTTAAAATAATACATGTATTAAAAGAAATAGAAATTCAGATTCAGTATGGGAATACATCAGTTACTCAAATTCATTATTGAACATTATATATAAATATACTAACTTCAACAATTATCATCACATATAAGAACAAACTACTCACTATCTTTAATATTTGAACTAATTTTTAATACCCTAACATCGTTACTAAATTAACTTCCATTTAATCAGTCACATCACAGAAACTACAATTTTTTAGAATCACCATTTCCTCCTTTCTCTAAATTACATTTAAATAGTTAAAAATTAACAAAGAAATATGAATTATAAAGAATAAGAAATATTGACTGTAGTAGTATTATATGTATACAGAATAATATTCTTAATGAGAAAAAACTCTGATGTGTGCAGTAACACACAAAATACTACAGTACAGTACACAAACACTATAATCAGGAACAGCTAATCTACCACAGGATGTATGTAGATAAAACATCAACAAACAAAGATCCCTATAGAAAAGCAATAACACTCTATAACAAATTACCTAATAACATTAAAACAAGTAAAGAGAGTTTTGAAAGATTATTAAAAACATACCTAATTGAGATTTTCCCATATAAATTAAGTAAAATAAAATACGTAATATTGTTACTATTTCTGTTTGATGTTTATAAAACCAAGTTAAAAGTATCATAAAAAATGTTATTGATTAATGCACATTTCAAATGTGCACAATCAAACTTGAATATAATTAATATTGTAAATGATTTTAACGTTAACATAAATACATTTGATTACTTATGTTCTGTATATAATAGAAATATATATTATTTCGGTATTAACTGTTCTAGAATTTAAATTGCAATGAACAACATCAATATGTAAACAACAGCACTCCACATTTGCTTAATACTACTTCATAAAATACCTTAATACAATTCTAAGTATTAATTGAAACTATCTTAATCTAAGTCCTGATTGACATTGTTTGAAACATGTACCTCAAGTAATATGAACAAT
>BOPP01000104.1:3777493-3791354 GCA_017312745.1 Gryllus bimaculatus
ACAATAAAAATATTTATTTATTATTATTATTACTAATTATGTTATTCTATTACTATTAATTATTACTATTACTATTACTATTACTATTATTATTACTATTTACTATTACATTGATTATTACTATTACTATTACTATTATTAATTACTATTATTATTACTATTATTATTACTATTATTTATTTACTATTATCATTATATTTGCTTAAAGATTTTAGTTATCAATTGGCATAAAAATCTTTATATCGTTAAATTGCCAGAAGCAGTTAACGATGGCCAATATAAAAAAAACACATGCACCTCTATGTGCTGAATGGATTCCATCACAAGGAATCAAGATCAAATCACCAGTATCTAATGACAAAAAACTATTAATACAGAATACACATTTGCTCAATCAATACTTATTCCTATTGCAGATAAAGGGCAGGGTTTTAAAAAGGTGGCCCAGTTGTTCTCAAACAGCACTTAAAGATTAGACCAAAAGATAAAAAATTTTAAAAAGTTAACAGTGCTTACAGAACACACAACACACATTTCTCCCATAATGTACAAGTCACCAAACAATGTACTAAGCTTTTAAAGAACCTGATTTTGAAGCTCTGAGCTTGTTTCTTAGCTATAATCTACAATATTAAATCTTCAGTTTTTTGGAAGGATTAACCATTCCAGTTACTCCAAACTGTGTCATTTCGTCCAACATATGAAAAATCTTAAAATGGTATGTTCAAACTAAGGTACCTATTTGATACTATGTGTGGATTACAAAGATGTTCTGCTGGTAAAACGTTTAGCATTATTTAGACCAGTCTTTTGAAGCAAGTGGCAGGTTTTAACTTCAAAGTTGGGTTCTAACCTATTTTTCAAAATTAATTTAAAACAAGTATTTACAAAGTACAAAAAGTTTGCTTGGTCCCAGCTAGTTTACAAGCCGAGCCACTAAAAACTTTTGTTCTTATAGATAATTACTTACTGCGTCCTAATTTGGTTGCAATTCAAATTAAATGTACATGAAGACACGGAAAACCAGATTTCTTCTGATTCGGTGATTCTAAATCAAGGGATGCGGAGTACTATCACTATTCTTACTTACTTTGCAAATGAAAAATATTTACACTGAATTTGGCAGGATTCATTGTGGCTGACATAGTATCACCTAAAAACAAGTCAATACAAAACATTAAAATTGGTGCTTTCTTCTCTATTACATTGATCAATAATTTATTAGCGAGTCATGACATTGTCAACACCTAACGGGCGCGCGGGCGGCGGGCGGCCTCGCTTAGTCCCATAAGTGGTGCAGTGCATGTTTTTGTTGCAGGACGTAGGCATAATCTTCCCCTGCTGGATGGCAATATCCGGCACCGACCTACAAGGTTCAGCTTCTGAGATTTTCCAATAGGTAGTCTACCACCAGCAGAAGCAACGCCCCAGCTTGATCACCCGGCATGTGTGTATAGTGTAGTACACGTAAGTGTTAGTGTGGAAGTGAAGCGGGTGAGAAGTAGGACAAGGAAGAAAAAGGACAGGGACAGCATGCTATCCATTGTCCGTTTCATCATTACTGCTCCGACCATTCCCCTGATATGATTGAAGAGACCTTGGAAAAACTTACTAATCAGAGCAAGCTGGTCACTAGAATTCTCCTTCAGACAGCGGCCTGAATTAAACATAACTCTAGCCAATCTTTTGCCACCAGTAAGCTAAGACTCGGTCAGAGCCAGCTGTTATGTCAATAAGAGTTGCCCTGAGCCACCTCAAGCTGGTCTCTATATTAGAAATACATGGAATGACAATTTTCTCTAACAACGAAGTCACATAATGCAGGTCTATAAATTGGGAGATTAAGTGGCAAAGTCCATAGAAAGAGCAAGATTGATGGGTTGGGGATAAAAAGGGAAGAAATAAAAAAGGAGGCTGAACCTCTAACCCTTGGTTCCTTGTATCTTCTCCGCATTTAATCTTCGTATAAACATTAATGAAAAATCCATATCGTTCATTGCGCCCTCCATGCGTACTCATCAAGAGATAATGTGAGTGTAGGTACCTAAAACTCTTAGAATGCGAACTACTTTTGTAACAAAACTCCCTGTAGTGCAAAATGTAAGACGAGTATCTGACATTGTCTGGCAATTGATCCAACCTAGAAGCAATAACAAATTCAAACAAATAACCATTTAACATCACAAAGATTGAAAACTGTAAATAGAATAAGTCTTACTTGGTACCAACAAGAGATCCTAGAGTTCCAATTACGTTCGTAGCACACTCGTTTTGCAACCACTTATTAGCTGCAAGACGTCCGGTTGTTGTCACAATTATATTGCATGGTTCACCCCAAGTCACGACAATGATCCAATATATACTGAGGGAACTTGCGTAGACTTCCCACACCCAGTAGATCCTTGTTATAACAGTCACAGCATTTGTATATATTGTATGCACTATTCTAAAAATCAATGGATAAACAATATTATTAAATAAAAATTAACCTCCTCATTATTTTTAGGACTACAATTTAAAATAAAAACTGAAAATTATTTAGCAAGCAATACTTAACTAGCCCAGAGGAACTTTATTAGATAATTAGTTACTTATCTTTAAACGTTGCTATGGAAGTCCAGAGAGGCCACTTTTTGACTTGGAGTCAATAGAACTTTAATAAACCCTCGTCAATTCTTTCATCATTTATCACATCATTGAAAACATTGGTTGATTGAACCAATGACATTGCATCATCTACGATCATGAGAGCAGTGATTTTATTTTTCTTCGATCGGCAATTATTTTCATCCTCCAAACCCCTCTCGTCTAGGGATAACTGAATATAAACATAAGAAAAATCTATAACAATTTGTTGCGAGAGATAACTAATAAATCTTCTTTCTATAATACAAATGTAAATCTAGCCAATTCACAATAGACACTCTCTTGAGAGAAGCACCATTGGAGTGCTGGTAGAGTAAGGAGAGGCTGATAGTTTAAATTTCTCCATCTATTCATTATATTTGCTTAAAATTTTAGTTATCAATTGCATAAAAATCTTTATATCTTCAATTGCAGAGCAGTTAAATGGCCAATATAAAACACTGCACCTCTATGTGCTGAACTGGACCCATCACAAGGAATCAAGATCAATCACCAGTATCTAATGACAAAAACTATTAATACAGAATACACATTTGCTCAATCAGATACTTGATTCCTATGCAGATAAAGGGCAGGGTTTTAAAAAGGTGGCCAGTTGTTGCTCAAACAAGCACTTAAAGATTAGACAAAAGATAAAAAATTTTAAAAAGTTAACAGGTGCTTACAGAACACACAACACACATTTCTCCCATAATGTACAAGTCACAAACAATGTACTAAGCTTTTAAAACCTGATTTTGAAGCTCCTGGAGCTTGTTTCTTAGGCTATAATCTACAATATTAAATCTTCAGTTTTTTGGGAAGATTAACCATTCAGTACTCCAACTGTGTCATTCGTCAGACATATGAAAATCTTAAAATGTATGTCAAACTAAGGTACCTATTTGATACTATGTGTGGATCAAAGATGTTCTGCTTGTAAACGTTTAGCATTATTAGACCAGTCTGTTTGAGCAAGTGCAGGTTGTAACTTCAAAGTTGGGTTCTAAGCTATTTTCAAATAATTTAAAACAAGTATTTACAAAGTACAAAAGGTTTGCTTGGTCCCAGCTAGTTTACAAGCAGCACTAAAACTTTTGTTCTTATAGATAATTACTTACTGGTCCTAATTTGTGCAATTCATTAAGATGGTACATGAAGACACGAAAACCAGATTTCTTCTGATTCGGTTGATCTAAATCAAGGATGGGAGTACTATCACTATTCTTACTACTTGCAAATGAAAAATATTCACTGAATTTGGCAGGATTCATTGTGGCTGACATAAGTATCACCTAAAACAAGTCAATACAAAACATTAAATTGGTGCTTTCTATCTCTATTACATTGATCAATTAATTTATTAGCGATTCATGACATGTCAACACCTAAGGTCGCTAGTCCCATAAGTGGTGCAGTGCATGTTTTTGTTGCAGGACGTGGCAGTAATCTTCCCCTGCTGGATGGCAATATCCGGCACCGACCTACAAGTCAGCTTCTGAGATTTTCCAAATAGGTATCTCCCACCAGCAGAGCAACGCCCCAGCTGTGATCACCCGGCATGTGTGGTAGTGTAGTACACGTAAGTGTTAGTGTGGAAGTAAGGGGTGAGAATAGGAAAAGGAAGAAAAAGGACAGACAGCATGCTATCCATTGTCCGTTTATCAGGTTACTGCTCCGACATTCGCCCTGATATTGATTGAAGAGACCTTGGAAAACTACTAATCAGAGCAGCTGGTCACTAGAATTCTCCTTCAGACAGCGGCTGAATTAAACATAACTCTAGCAATCTGCCACCAGAAGCTAAGACCTCCCGGTCAGAGGCACAGCTGTTATGTCAATAGATGCCCTGAGCCACCTCAGCTGGTCCCTATATTAGAAATACATGAATGACAATTTCTAACAACAATTCACATAATGCAGGTCTATAAATTGGGAGATTAAGTGCAAAGTCCATAGAAAGAGCAAAGATTGATGGGGGGGATAAAAAGGGAAGAATAAAAAAGGAGGCTGAACTCTAACCTTGGTTCCTTGGTAACTTCTCCGCATTAATCTTCGTATAACCATTAATGAAAAATCCATATCTTCATTGCGCTCATGTACTTCATCAAGAATAATGTGAGTGTAGGTACCTAAACTCTTAGAATGGACTAACTTTTGTAACAAAACTCCTGTAGTGCAAAATGTAAGACGAGTATCTGGACATGTCTTGGCATTGAGTCCAACCTAGAAAGCAATACAAATTCAACAATAACCATTTACATCACAAAGATTGAAAACGTAATAGACATTAAGTCTTACTTGGTATCCAACAAGAGATCCTAGAGTCCAATTACGTTCGTAGCACACTCGTTTTGCAACACTTATTGCTGCAAGACGTCGCGGTTGTGTCACAATTATATTGCATGGTTCACCCAAGTCACGACAATGATCCAATATATACTGAGGAACTTGCGTAGACTTCCCACACCCAGTAGATCCTTGTATAACAGTCACAGCATTTGTATATATTGTATGCACTATCTAAAATCAATGGATAAACAATATTATTAAAATAAATTAACCTTCCTCATTATTTGTTAGACTACAATTTAAAATAAAAACTGAAAATTATTTAGCAAGCAATACTTAACTACCCAGAGGAACTTTAATTAGATAATTAGTTACTTGATCTTTAAACGTTGCTATAGGAAGTCCAGAGGCCACTTTTTGACTGAAGTCATAAACTTTATAAACCCTCGTCAATTCTTCATCTTTAGTCACATCCATTGAAAACATTGTTGAACACAATGACATTGCATCATCTACATCATGGAGAGCAGTTGATTTTATTTTTCTTCGATCTTCAATATTTTCATCCTCCAACCCCTGCTAGAATGATAAAAAAAACATTCTGCAGAGAACTAAAACATGTTTAAACAATTAATAAGCTTCCTTAGACCACTGAGAGCATCCATGGAGTGTGGAGAAGGGGGATAAGTTTAAAGGAGAAGAAGATGGTTGAAAGTATGATGATTTAAGAAATCTGTAATTACATTGTTATAAATTAAATTTTATTATAAATTAATCAACAAGCATATGCCCAATACATAAATTAAAGATACATGATGCTTTTAAACAAACCATAACACATGTAAATATATCAAAACAGTGAAAGTGTGTAATTTCAAAACAATACAGAGAGAAACAAAATCATCATCATCATTATCATCATCAACATCCTCAGTTTAGGAGCGGTGCTTCTGTCCTATTAGAGGACAATACATCAGTATTCCTTCACATGGTAAAGTGTTCCTGCTGGTGTCATCATCTCGCAGGTCTGCCTTTGCTATTCGGTCTAATTTAATGCCATCCGTGGGAGACATTGTATGTCCAGTCTTTACACTTGTTTTCTACATTTCCTTTGTTAATTTTTTATTTTTTCTGCTCACTTTCTGTTTTCAGTTCTTTCCTAATTGTTTAATTTTGAATTTTGCTCCTTCTTGTTACTCCTAACACTGCCCTTAGAAACTTCATCTGAGCTACTTCTATGCTTCTGGTTTCCTTTATACCCATTATCCACATTTCAGAACTATACTTTTGCATTGGTTTTAATGTAATATTATGGATTCTCATTATGGTTTCTTACCTCGTATGTCCAAAATACCTGTTTATTATTCCATTGTTTTTATTATATTTTTGTATTTTTTCTTCTGTATCTTTTTGGTTCAATCCAATTGAATTTCCGAGATATTAAGAAGTGCTAACTTCATCAATTATTGAATTTTCTTTAGAAATACAATAATAAAAGTATTAATAATCATACAATGTATTTTTCTATTGATATCAAGAAATGAAAAACTTGTTTATTTTTACAAATTATGGATGATAAAAAAGGGCATTTCAACACAGTCATTGGTGCCTTTACCTGAAGATCATAGAGTATCCACTGGGAATTTTTTTTTTTTTTATTCTTTCCCTCCCCCAAAAGTAAAATGAGTAAAGAAAAGAGTAATCATATAGGCTGGCCGTGGGTCACCTGAATCCATCTTCACTGCAGTTTTCCTCTGTTTATCCTGCAGTTTCCCTCTGTTTATCCTGCAGTTTCCCTCTGTTTATCCTACAGTTTCCACATTTCTCTGTCTTAATGAATTAACATAGCAGAGTAAGGTGGTAAAAAATGTTTCCAAGATAAATGATGTAACACATTTTGATAAAAGATTCCAACATAAAATACGAATTTTTCATCTTGTTTCCAACTCAAACTCCTCCACAGCTCTTCTACATATACTATGTGATCAAAAGTATCCAGACACATGGCTTAAAATTACTTACCAGTTCATGGGGCCCTCCATCGGTAATGCTGGAATTCAATAGGGTGTTGGCCCACCCTTGGCCTTGGCGACAGCTTCCACTCTCGCAGGCATCCTTTCAATCAGGTGCTGGAAGGTGTCTTGGGGAATGGCAGCCCATTCTTCACAGAGTGCTGCACTGAGGAGAGGTATCGATGTAGGTCAATGAGGCCTGGCATGAAGTCGGCATTCCAAAACATCCCACAGGTGTTCAATAGGATTCAACTCAGGACTCTGAGTAAGGCAGTCCATTAAAGGGATGTTATTGTCATGTAACCACTCTACCACAGGCCATCAGAATGAACAGCTGCTCGATAGTGATGAAAGATGCAATCGCCATCCCCGAATTACTCTTCAACAGTGGGAAGCAAGAAGGAGTTTAAAACATCAACATAGGCCTGTGCTGTGATAATGCCACACAAAACAAGCCCCCTCCATGAAAAACATACCTACACCAGAACACCATTTAGGACATGTCTGAATACTTTTGATCACATAGTGTAACACCTTTTCTCAGTTTAATTCAGTTTGAATATTCACTGACTCTATACTGAAATTTATGAAGTAAAATTTATTCTCAGTTTAAACATTCATTTTCTTCATAATACTCTGTTGGAAAATTTTATTCAAAGTTTTAAAAAAAAGAAAGATTTTCTATCAAAGAAAAGTTGCCTCATTTATCACCTTTAATTACCTCTCATTAAATATACAATTTACAAAAAAAATCTTATGTACTTTCAATATAAAACATAAAATTTTCGTTATACTGTTTCTGATAAAGAATAGAGAAAAACAAAGTGTACATTCACTCCAAATTGGGTTATTCATTGCCTAATTTGGACTCACTCTCCTAAATTGAACCACAAAGTAACGACAAGTGATGTAAACAAAATGGGAAAACAAGACCATTTATTGAAAATAACATTAATACAATATATGCAATTGATAAAGAAAAACCATAGTTTAATTTGATGAAAGAAATTATAGTTTTCTTGAGAAAATATAAATGACATTCCACTCCATTATCAATTGATTTTTATACTTTAATCTAACAATCAAGATCATTTTAGTTCTTTAAATTTAACTTGCCAGGTAGGTTTAAAAGATTCAAAAATAATGAAAACCAAGTCAATAAATCATTACATACTGTGCTTTTTATTCAATAAATCCATCTAAAAGGCTACAAGGAAAACGTGAAGAAGCACAATGGTGACTAGAAACATTACTTATCATCCATGAAATTTAAGGAGACAAATTTCTAAAAGATAGATTTCATTTTAACACACCAAGTGTGAACCAGACCATCTCCATCCCAGACGCCCTATCATATCTTCTTCCTTTTTCATTCCACATATTGTACTGAACCAGCTAGCTTCAACATTGACACTACGTTCCTAGTGATCTTGTGAAAAGAAATGTTTTTTCTAAATATTTTTAAATCTGTTGCCTTGCCTTGTTGATTGTTATAGATATTTGGATAGGATGTTCATTAAAACTGTCGTTTCCCTCTTCTTCCAATAAATTATCCTTTTGATGATTTAGGAAAACTTGTCAACCATCTTCTTAATAATTTGGTTCAGTGCAGTGCAGTTCATGCAGTGCAGTTCATGCTGTGTCATTTATTGGGGCCCGCGAAAGGTTAAGAGTCAAAAATGAAAGTCTATAGCATCCATGTCAAGTGAGAACAATGTGCGCCTAGCGCATGCGCCCGCCTAGAGTCAACACCCCCTTTAATTTAAAAATAAGTTAAGTTTAGATTTAAGGAACTTTTTCTAGTAAATTCAGAAATACAAACTCATTCCAATATGTTTCTCTACATTACACATGTTACGGCCTGATATCACGTATGGTTCCATTCCCCTACAACCCGCCCCAGAGCAGTCGGCAAACTGCCAAGATCAACAAAATGGGGAAGTCACGTAAGTGGATCACCCAAGTAATGAAAATATGAGCCTGCAACCATATTACAAGTTTTCATTATAGCCCTTGAGATCTTTCAAGTTGGATAGCCCTGCTCTAGTTCCATTGTTTTTTATATATAGGTAATTCAATAATTGAAGAGACAAATTGGTTTTGAGAAAAAACAGTGGAGAGGGCAAGTTTGGTAATTTTAGAATTAAGCTGGCAACGCTGGGATGAACCCTAAGCATCTGGAGGATCACCATTGTTGTGTTCATAATCTCAAATTAAGTTGAATGATGGAGAGTCCACTTGAAAATTTCGCATTGGTTGAACAATGTTTCAATTCAATGTTTTGTACCTACTGAAGGTGAAAAAACAGCTAATATATACTGAAGAATAACTAAAAGGTATGGTGAAAGTTGTAAAAACTGCAAGAATTTTTGTAATTGGGAAGAACAGTTCAAAAATGGTCAAGGCTCAGTGACTGACAAACACCGTTTTGGCCTCATCAGCAGGCCCGTCTGTGTTCGAGGATGCTGTAGATATGTATTTTTTGTGCTTATCTTGAACAGCATATAGTAAACAGCCAATACTGCTCAGATGTGCTTTTGAACAAGGTGAAGCCAGGCATTAGAGAGAAACATCATAGAACTCAGGAGAGGAGTGATTCTCCAGTGAAACAATGCATGTCCTCACACTGCTCAACTAAGCCGTCAAACAATTAACAAAATAGGTTGAGACGCACTGCCTCCTCCCCCCCTACAGCCCTGATTTGAAACTATCTGATTTCCATTTCTTGGTCTAGTGGAGGAAGCATTATGTGAGAAGTTTCAGGAGAACTAGGTTGTCAAAAAAATTGTGGGAAATTGGTTCAAACACAAAGATAAAGAGTTCTTTAGCTGTCATAAAAAATGTGTGAAATGAGTGGATAACAGGCCCATTGTTTTGGGTTCAAATTTTGTTGGAGAAGGAACAGTTGATCATGTAAACCAGCGGAGCAAGAAAGAAAATAAAAATGTAATACTGCAAAGAACCAGAAATTGTGAAGTTCAACTCCCATTCAATGGGAGGGGTTGGTTTATTTGATCGGCTAGTTAGCTGCTACAGGATTTTCATTAAATCTAAAAAATAGACACTAAGAATGATTTTTCAAGCAGCTGATTTTGCAAAGTTTGTTAAAATACAGTAAAGATGCAGAGAAACTGATAAATGTCTAAAAGCAAAATACTGGACCTCCTTGAACTTCGAATGAGGGTGGCAGAAGGTCTCACCTTACAGGCAAAACTGGGCAAGCTGGTATCTTCTTCAACTCTATCTCCCCCAAGACAGAAAAAATTGCCAGAAAGAAGGCCAGCAGAATAAATAAGATTTGATTGGGTTGGTCACTTTCCCCTTCACGATAAAGGGCCACTTGCCATGAGATGTAAGTTTCCAGGTGGCATTGGAAGGTCACGAATAATGTGTCAGAAATGTAACTTCATCTCTGCCTGACAAGAAACAAAAAAGGTTTCAGAGAATTTCATCATAAAAAATTAAGATTTCCATTTCTTATAATTTTTTTTAACAAAAAAGAATTAGAAACCTCTATCTCCAATTTTTATTTCACTAACCGCATATATCTCCTTCAATGATGCTGTTGTATGTATCGCAATGCTTGATATCCAATGTACAGAACTGTAGCCACAACATTTTTTTTATAAGTCAAAAAATAAAATATTGATATGACTTTGTAAATTGACTATGTCTATGACTATGTCCCAAATGACCCAACAAAAGTGTTAAATAATTTTTTCAGTATCTAAAAAGAAAGTCAGGTCTGAAAGGGTTAAATGGTTGGAGTTAAGGAGCTAAAACTTCAGTGAAACAAACAAACGTCAGAATCATTTTTCAAAACTTATTAATTTACTTTCTTATGTGATGTTTTTAGTCTCATCTGGCAAGATTCTTCATCTGTGACATTTGATGTGCTATAGTACAGGAATAAGGCTCAACAATGTTCGTCATTAAAAAACTGGAATAAAATTAAAAGAATTACATGGAAATATTCAATTAAATTAATCTACAATAGTTTTATTTCTTAGCATTGTGCTGGAGAAGGCAAGTTCAATAATCATTATGAAAAATTTATAACAGTTTGCATTCCCGCATTGTGTATATTACACAGTTAAAAGGTAAAGTAATGTTGGGATTAGATTATCAAAGTTGTAATGAAACATGTTTTTACCATCTGTTTTGTTAAATATATTAATAAAGACTTCTTAAAGTACTACTCATTACATGAACAATTCCATTCATGAGCTTTCAGCTAATAAAATGCAAGAATTCAAGCCATTGAAACCAATCAAAAACTAATTCTGCAAAAAGTCCCTTGTTACACCTTCTCAAAAGAGATAATTGTTACAATTGTTTATTTACAAAGTGATCTTATGTAATTTTTCTGAAAACTGCTATGTGGCATTATAAAGAACAATCACTTTGTCTTAGTACTACTGGCTGTGTCACATCAATATATCATTCTTTTCTCTTGCTAAGATTTAGGCCAGCAATGAATATATATTTTTCAACACTACCAACTGATTCCCTGCATTCTCCCTCATAATTTTTGTATTTCAATATCCTTGTTTTTCAGATTTCCCTATTTTTCCAGACATTAGTCACTTTGTCATATCTAATGGTCAAACCAAATATCTGGCAATAAAAGAGCCAGAAAACACTTATTTGATACATTAAGATCAATTAATTAGAATAAACACCATAACTCATATTAGGTTACATTCCCTTTTTCCTGAAGAAAGCATTACCAGGAAACTCCTTGAAAGACAGCAAAGCAATGTCTTAGCCGAAATATGATACAAAAAACTTTAAAAAGGAACCTGAACTATTTTTAAGGAATATTGGAATCCTTTATAAGCTCACAGAATAAAAATTATGAAATACACAAAAGAAAACGACATACTTCTCTCCATAGTCTTTCATCTTCTTCTCGGAACTCCTTCACGTAATCTGTGCCCTTGGACACAACTTTATGCCTCCGATAATCGTCTGGCACCGAGTCCGGATCAACCATAATTCTTCCTCCAGTCTGAGAGCCAGGTACCACAACTCTCTCAAACTTTTTATTCAAATTAAAAAAGTCATCTAGAAGATCCATGGCTCCTAAAACTAAGCAAAAAAAGGAAGCTAAAACTAATATCATGCTTACCTCAAGCAAACAATTTTACTTCACAACAAACACCTTTGCAAATCAGCGATTTAAAATGGGAAAATTTTTAAAAAAGCCATTTTAGAAATGCTAGTATGTAATGACAGGAATTATCAACATACTTCCCTCTTCATCCAGATTAACAAATTAAGAATTTTCATACTGTGATGACATACACATATTCAAATGAGTAAATGATTGTTAACAGCTGAATTAACTTACAAGCGAGATTAACATATTTTCAAATACATGATCACCAAAATAAACAACAGTTATTAAATTTAAATATGCTTTTTGCAGGTGACACAAATGTTAAAATTAAAAACTCAGCTTTAGAAGCTGCAGAGACAGCATTACAATAACTCAACAATTGGTTCTCACATTACAAACTACAGCCCACTTCTATTATAGCAAACATCTGGCCATGAAAATTTTAAAATAAACTAGTTTCCCCTTGATAATTGAACTTTTTTTGAATATGGTTCAGACCATTATGCAAAATAGTTAATTTGAAATTTCAATACATTCAATTAGCTTAAAAAAATTTTTATTAACATTTGCTATGCACAGTGTTTTTATAAATACTTTTTGCAGATTCTTCTACAGAGTTCATATTTTCATCTCACAGTCCAAATTTAATTTAATTTTCAGGCTCACCAGAAAGAGCTAAAACAATTTCCAGGGATACATTCCCTTAAATACTTTCATTCACTCTTAATTGCTACAAAAATAACTTGATGCATTCTCCTGCAAATACATTTCTGTAATATTGAAAAATCAAAAGAATTTATCAAAATGGCATTTATGTCATGATCTTCAGTACATTGTGCCAAATTTTAAAAAAAAATTTTTTTAAATGTTTGAAAAATAAATCTGGACGTTTTTTGTGAAAATCTTAAAATTGTTAAAATTGTCTCCATTTCCCCCAAAATTCGCAACAACTACTGAAATTTTCAAAAAAATGTTCAGGACATTAATTACAGAACTAATTATATGAACAAAGTACATTTGAAAAAAAATAGAGAAACCAAAAATGTTCAATCTTCAGCAATTTTCGAGTTAATTGAAAGAGAAATGGACAAAAAGTTAACACAGGAATATACCATCTTTATGAGTGTATTTTCCCCCACTCTTACGAAAAATCATAGAAAAAATTTTGGAGCCATTTTTTTACTACGAAACTTTCGAAAGGGCTTTGTGTTAAGTATCCCAATAATTTAAAGGCAGGGTAGCCACTTATTTCCTGAAACAAATTTCTTTGACTATTCCCGGTTTTTGCTTTTTTTTTCCTTTCTTTTCTTTTCTCCCCACACCATTGCAATTTGAAGAGAATTTCTCATTATTTTTACAAAAATCTTAATACAAGCATGACATTAATCTGTCACTTCTTTCTGATTTCACAATAATAGTTGTTGTTTTTTTATCTCAGGAAATAAATATCACTATTTTTGATGGATTATTTTTTGAAGTGAAATTATGTAGTTAAACAAACATTAACAATTCCCTGATTTATAACGATTCTTCTACAGATTTCCAGACATTCTCAGAATTTTCCATGTCATCAATTTTTACAGTTTCTCTCTCGGCTTCAAGTAGAGTGAGATCGTTAGCGATACTTGGTATACTGTCATTTTGGCAAAAATCCTACGAATAGCCGTTCGTAGGCTTCGGCGGCCTAAGTCAATGTACAGTCAGGCTAACCGGGATGCTGAAGCAGTATCTGAAGAAACTCTGAAGAAGGCCACAGCAAGATGGCCGAAACGTCAGTACAATTGACCGAGACGCGGCTCAACCCGGATAG
>BOPP01000104.1:3791471-3812324 GCA_017312745.1 Gryllus bimaculatus
ACAGCCCGCCAGACCATCATGCGGGCGGGCAGGCGGATGGCTGCTAGCCATGTCAGGGTAGTCAGCGATCTGGCCTTTTAATATTCAAGGCATTTTCCCAGTTTTCCATCTCTGAGAATATTAATGTTCCAGGTTATGTTTCGCACATTACAACACAATGTTTCGTTGTTCATTTCATAAACATATTAGGTTACTCACACACTTTTCTTTCGCAACCGAATAAGTATAGAATTTTGTAGAAAATCTGCTTTAAAGAAATCTTTAATTTTTCTAGGAAACTTTCGTTACTAATTAATAACACTATGGAACCTCTATTGTTACCTCCAGGATGGTAGAGTGCGTAACCTACGTGTACGTAGATTACGAATACCTCAAAACATATGTCGGTGTTTAAATATCTTATCGTACCGTATTTTGCTATTAACGCAATATATTTAAATTGCGCCTGGAAGCTATGTAGAATAACGACGCATAAAATATAGTAAAAAATAAAATATGTTGTTCAGTTTATCTCCGCCACTTTCATGAGATATCAATAAAATTAAACTTTCATGTTGTGGTTTTTTTCTTTAAGTATTCGAAGATGGCTGTATTTATTATCACGTCTGAGAGTGGCGATTAATTGTAAGTAGTGGATGTTTTGAAAACAAGTCAATGTACCCTCACATTCCCTAATGCGCTTCAGCCACCGAAGGGATGTTTTTAGCCCCTTACTTTATCACAAGTGAACAAGAGTTTGTGTGGCAGCTTCTGAGTTTGTGTCATGCGGAACTGTACCTGCAGTACTCGTGAAGTTGGTGTCCGGTTTGCGTGTGCCTCGAATATATTAATTCATTAATTACAGTTGTCAAATGTGAAACTGATTTGTCAAAAACAATCTGAACAGCAAGGCTCCAGATAATAGAAATGGAAACTTGCTGCCAGGGCAAAAAGTTAAAGAGTTTAGATTCAGACACTAGGCCTTTGCCCAATATTCTGCTCTTCAAGGTACTTTTTGTTTTTGGGCAGACATTAGGGGGTTAATCAGTGAATTTTGTGTTCTCTATAACACAGATGAATGGCAATTGTTTGCAGGCTTTCAAAATAGTTTCAAAGCAGTGAAATTAAACCCATGGAAGAGTAATGCAAAATCGAAGGAACGGATTTTATCGGCCCGCAAATCATAAAACATATGTTGGATGAAATACTGAAAAAAATGCGAGATATTGAATTACCAGCTTGGAAATACTTTGAGTTGTTCATGTAATCTCGGGACAAAACAAACAATACAGATATAAAACGTTGGTCATAGAATTGCCAGAAAGGTACACAAATGTGTGATATAGTGTCTCTTAAAATTAACTTTCTTCACTCTCGTCTTAATTTTTCCCGCAGAATTTGGGTGATATTAGTGATGAACTTGGTGAAGAGTTTCATTAAGATATTACTACAATGGAAAAAAAATACAAAGGGGTAAAGATCCTGCTATGATAGGAGATCGCTGGTTTTTTTGTCAGAGAGTAAACAGGAATACGACAGTATATGACAAGACGCAAAAGCATTTTTAAGCAATGATATAGGAATTTCTCCTCCCAAGATATTTCAATATTATTGCACGAATATGCGTATTCCATTTTTAACTTGTTCTTACCTCATATGAAGCAGGCTCATACATTTTTGTAGTTAAATAAGTGTGAAAAAGTGGAAAATAATATACGATTTTGTTTACTTCAAATATTAAATATGATCATATATTTTGAACCCTGCGCGATAGAAACTTCTTGAAAATGATTTTCAAAATCAGTGTGATCGTTTCCTTTGAAATCACGTACTTTCAACCTGGAGGTACGAAAAAGTTTGTTCACTACTGCAACCAGACTTCGCTTGAAATGTTTAAGAATGTATTCCTTCGGTCGAAAAGTGGATCTCTGGACTGATGTCAACGCAGGGCTTAGGTACCGTATTCCTTACAGCGGATTTGGAAAAAATGTCAGTCCTACTGTGAATAACATTAATCTTAACACACAAGTAGGATTTTTTTTTTTTTAAATATTCGTCTACCTACATGTCTAAATAGACTTACAATTATCCTCTGAAATAGTGAGATTATCTTTCGTCCAAAGCATTCAAATTTTTAAATGTTTTCGAATTTTCCAACTAGTATTGCATACTATTAATTTAGGAATATACTAATGATTTAATGAATGCAGATAGTGAGGTGACAAAATTCATGATATACCTCCTTCAGTCCGGTGAAGTGCAATAGCTCGATGTGGTATGGACTCAAGTCGTTGGAAGTTCGTACAGAATTATCGAGCCATGGTGCAACAGCTGAAATGAATTGAATTGAATGAGTCTAGTGTGTCCCATAAAGGGCAAAGGCCTCCCGCAAGAGGAGAAGCTCATGTAAAACACACGCGGTAAGTTATTCCCAGTATTCTGAGCTCCATCAGATATCGTACATCATTGCGACGATGGCGGAGCAGAGTTTTGTGCTCCTCTCGATTACGCCACATAAATGTTACGTTGGCTTTACGTCGGGCGATTTAAGTGGAAGCCTACGTGTACAAACCTTCAGGAAGAGCTGATGAGGCGTACAGCAATAAATGTCTTTGTTCATGACACTTTCCTCTGTCCGGATGCAGTCGTGCGAATTTCGTTGCGTTAGGGAGCTTGCTTGAGTCGAACGCTGGCCTATGGGCTAGTAAATTATATTCATTGTGGTCCAACTGTGAATTGAATAGCACAAAAATTGCAAGCAGAAAGCTTTATTTAAAATGCCGAAATAAGTAAAAAATGGAATTCTTTTGGGGTGCAGCACCCCTTTTGAACTTCAAAAGCGTTCCCATCAAGTCGGGAAAAGGAATGTGACCGAGGAAACTCATAATAGGATTCCGCACTTATTGGTTGGTGATTCAATTTGTGATGGCTGTCGTCATAAAACATCGAAAATGACTTTAAACATTCCTGTTGAAATGAAGAATAAACAGAGGTGAGCAAATCTGCAAGTGACGACGAATATTTATCGAACCTATGTCAATTAACTCGTGACGGTCCAAGAGTATACTTATTTCAGGAAAACTCTTTCAATATTTGTAAGACCATTTTTCTGAAATTAAGAAAATGTATTTCAGTGTTGGAGCCACAGGACAACACACAACAAAAAGAATTTCTCAAATATTGCGAATCACAAAAAAAAGATATCGGCATCTTGGCAGAATAGCATTTTCTTCGCTACCAGCCACGACAAAGGGTCTTGTGACAGCGTAGGTGGTACAGTGAAGGGATTAGCTGGGTATGCTAGTCTCCAAGGGGCCCACATCGCCGCTCCAAAAGAACTATATGAATGGGCAAAATGCAATATTCAAGGAGTTGTGTTTCGTTTCACAACGAATGATGAACACGACGAGAAGCTCAAATGTTACAGGAGAGGTTTGCAAGACTAAAGACTATACCGGGAACACGAGGCTTTCACTGTGTTATCCCAGTTAATGAAATCGGCATTTCTCATCTTCATCTGAATCTCCCAGACAAGTTCTGATTCGACGCAAATGTCAACACGGAGACTTCAACGACCGTGCAAACTTGATGCGGCGCGGTGCACCATTGAATGAAGGAGCGGGGCGCTAATGTCGTAAGTTTTAATTTTTAACGGTCTTAGTTTTTATGGTGCCACCTTGAAATTTTCAGTATTGCCTACAAATATTCATCGTTGTTTACTGTTGTTTTTTGTGTTTGAATTAAAACATTACATTTTTAATTATTAATATATTAATGTTTTAAGCTTATTTCACAACAAATGTACGCAAAATATCAATATGAAGTATAAACATACATCTATACTCTAAGAAATGGCGTTTTGAAAATCAAATTGTCTTTTAACGTAATCAGAAAAAAATAAATAATAGATGCGAATGAGGAGAACTTTAACCATTCATTGTGATGCAACAATTGAAATTGGACATAATTGATTAATATTTCAACAATTGAAATTGAGTGATAATTAATAATTCACAGAAAGCATATTCACTCTGAGGAGAAGCAAATATAAAAAAATAGCTAATTTGGGAAGTCGAGTTTTGACCCCTTGTTTTCCGTGGAATAACCCAGGGAGTTAGTGCACCCTCAAACGTTAAAGCAATCGACAGCACTATCGATCTTCTGTTCAAGTTTCGCATCTGCGCACGCGCAGATCGAGATTGCAGATCGATTGCTGCCCGCCAAAGCATTCAAAAATTACCTACTTTCCCCATACGTTAGTAATATGGAATAACATTCCATATGTTTGAAAACACTCCGAAATTTATTGATTGTGACGCCTGTAATAGATTTCTGCGACGCACACTAATTTGCGCCGACCTCAGAAACGAGTAACTCCTACACCCTTAAAACAAGGTATCCGTGTCCACCTGAGACGAGTTTGGGGAGGGCATATGGGGTGCAAGTGAGAGACTAATTTTATAAAAGGGAGGATAATCGATTTAACTGTATTTATTCATTATATAGATATCGTAAAATAAATTAAAATTTCATTATATAACGTAAACAACAATCAATAATTGATTCTTCTCCACCCATTCAATTTAATTGTAAACATATTTGTTAAAGATAATCAATGTTTTTATATTGGGATCAGAAATGCTGCAACATGTCAGTGTCCATTCATAAAGTCAGGCCAATCAGAATAGCTAATGTTCACCTGATACTCGAAAATGGAATAATACCAAATAAGACGTGAAACAAATCGCTAAAATAAAACCGAGACACTTATAAGCAGGAAAGAACTGTAGCCTCTGATCATACTTCCACTACTTCTTATTCTCATATTTGAAGTCACCATTTTAAGTAAAATAAATAAATAAAAACTTAAGCAATTATGAAATAATTCTTCTCTTAAAATGTTAACTCGCATTTAACCCTGTACAAAAGACAAACATCACTTTCATTGACTGTGTACAAGGGCAATGGACCAAAACCCACTCTACAGAAATGCAATTTTACAACAAAGCAAATATGAAAAACGTCATAAACACCACACAGTTGCAAAAACAAAGCCTTTTTCTTTTATATGTACCATGTACACTATTTGTAACTTCTATATATACAGGAATTCCACAATGACAAATACATACAATATGATTACAGGTGTTGTAGAAGGCTAGATACAGAAGAAGTAAGTCCAACTTCCTTCTCGCTGGTCTGTTTGAGCATGCCTGCTTATTACTTACCATGATCAATAAACAATGGAGATTGTTAACATTAAATTCTTTATTTAACAATTATAAATTTTTATAATTGTTATAAAATAAATATATAATAAAATAAATAATAAATCCAAAAATTTTCAATTATAATTAAACTAATATTCTGTTTACAATGAACAAAAATATTCAATATTTTTAAAATTAATCATTTAAGACAATTTCATAATTTAAAAAGCCCAAGGGTACGAAATGGTTCATATATTGAACATACAAGTATGGAAAAAGTTAGAAATATATATTTTTAAAGATATAAGTAAATATAAATTATTCTTTGTTTTTCAAAATTGGAACGACAGATAAGATTCATTACCAAGTTTTGAATATTGACAATGTATAGTATGAAATCAATATTACTACAAAAACAGCACAACACCTATCTTTAATTATATTTATTTATATATTTACTTATTTATTTATTTTCATGCCAATTTGAATCAAGAAGACGAAATGACAAAAAAAATTCAATTAAACATTTGTTTACCATTACAAATTTTGATCATTTTTTTTCCCTCTCAATTTCACAAGAAATGAACTTCACTTATTAAAGAAAATGCATGTTAAGAGCATTTCACTTCCTTTCATATATGATATATCAAATAGGTTCATAATCAAGTTCTGTCATTTGAGAATGTGTAATCACATAATCAGAATTACTGAAGTAACAGCACTACACAAACTACGTTTAATGTCAGCCTGAACATTAATTTATGTTCAGTAATTTTAATGTTTCCTTTAATTTAACATTTTAATGATTTTACAATTTCATTCAACTCTTGATTTATTTAAATACAAAGTACCGACAAAGAATTTGCCCACAAGTTATCTTAACCTTTTTAATGCAATATGCATTAGATTGACTAGTTAGACAAATTTCTATTTTTTACAAATAAGATTAGAAAACATTATGTTGGCAAAATCATTTTTTTAATACGTCAAAATATCCAGAACATGATTATAACGAAACAATTTCATAAATTTACTCAAATTTCAAAATAAAAAAATTTAATTTGTTCATTCCTTATCTCTCTTATCATTTGGTGTTACAGAAAAGCATTTCCAAGTTAGGAGTTATTCCAAGAAACAACTTGGAAATTCAGAGCGAGTTGTAGTTTCAGATTCTCTTTACCTTCTACAGTTATTCTTAATTGTTTAGATTCAATTTTGCATTCGAGTTTGACATGACACAAACACTTGTATCCAACACCAAAAAAAATAGCAGGAGGCAGTAGTGATAGTGTCTGAGTAACGAGAATGTCAAAATGAAGTGGTAAAAAATTGATTTTTAAATTCTTCCTCTTCTCATTCCACAAACACAGGAGTTTATCAGTAAGGAAAGTACAGGAGTTAAATTTTCCTCCAGGGTAGGCACAACTCCATAGCATTTTTACTCTCAATGTTTTTGAAGGTTATGCATGGAGGTATTTTCTTTCGAGAAAAATTTAATTTTCAAGTCTCTTAGATGTATGCAGATAGGGAGAAATAGGCTTTTGCACTAAAATTTTGAAGATATCTCTTATCGATGCAAAAAACCCTCCGATTCACAAATTTAACATAATATAATCTAAAAGTCATCATCATTTTGTAACAATAGTATTAATTCTGAGAGTAATAACCATCCTTTAATAAACAACTTTGTTTCTCTGATTTTCATATTCCCTTTTATTAAATAAACATACTCGTTTCATGTAACACTACAGAATTATAAGACACTGATTGAATTTGTAAACATAGTTGACTGCACTCCAATTTCTTAACTGTCAATTACAGGAAATGAAACCTTACGGAGGAAAACTGATCGACCAACAGGAATTACCCGCTCACGTTTTGAAGTTTCGGATTAATAAGTAGCACAACAAATACTTCAAACAAGCTCCGTAACTAAACACGGTCCAGACAGTCAGCAAATATTGCATTTCAAAGTACCTAAACTATTCTTGCTTTCATGTAGCACGGTAACACTTACCGTCACAGGTGTTCCTCTTCTCATCAATCCGGTTTTACAAGGATGAATTTAACTTCCCACCAAAATCGGTCAATTCTGCCTTATTTCATTCGCCTTGTAACATCTGTAACACGCTTCGTCGCCCGCTCCGATCTTCAACAGCCAATCGTTACTTAACTATCGCTCACATTTCAGAAATCCTTCAGAGCATTACCACCTGACAGATTTGTATCTAGTGTCACTGTATCATTATCGAGAGATTTGTTTGTACTAAGAGATGGCTGCCTCCATGCTTTCGTAAAAATATGAGTGAAAACAAGGACCAGGCAAAGACTCCTCTCTCACAGGCAAAGAGTAAATAACGTTTTTACCTGCACCTTCTGCGCGCCTTTTTTAATGTTCGTCGTAGAGATTCGAGTCGTTCTTGTTGGCTAAAGAAACACAATATTTACTCTTTGAAGCTAAGATTTTATTATCTTTCCTGGCAACAACACAAAACATCACAAATCTCGTGTCTCCAACATGATAGTTTTTTAAATTCAAATTTTCGAATATTACCTGGAAAATATAGTTGTTCTTTTTAAATAAAATCAATTATATGAAAGTACGTTGAAATTCTTGTTTTTATAAGATGTGAGACTATTTACTTTAATGTATCTATGATAAAAAAGTAAAACACATATACGTCATATGGGAGAAATGTATAATCTGCGCACGTTCAATTGAACTCCAAAACCTCTACCTCTCTCTTTTACTGTACAAGGTTGAGTTCTGAATTAAGGTACCATTTAGGGTGGTTGGCACCATTTGAAAAAAAGACACTTACATTAAAATATTCTATAACAATTAGGCTGAAACCATGGAGCTAGAACTTTAACTATGGAATGTATAGCTTCATGGCTAAGACACTTCATAGATGGAACGTTTGAAGAAGTCCAGTAATACCACAACACAAAGTATTAATTTCATTTCTTACTTACATTTATTCGTTCAGGAGAGCAGAAAATAAACAATGGTAGAAAAAAACTGAATAATTTAAAAGGTAATGGAGGTTCTCTCACGGTACCTACTACTCCTGAGGCTACGGTGAGAGCACCTTCGCGCAGACCGGTCGGTAACTTCACATAATTGTCCACGGTGTTCCTGGACCACAGTTCGGTGCTTGTACCCAAGTTACCTAGAATAAGGATTATTTCATTGAACTTGGGATGGGATACAATTTCTCAATTAATCACACAGCTTGTCAGGACAAAGGATTATGGAGAGGCTATGGTATTGCTGGCATACACAAGGAATTAAGAATGCCCCCCCACGACTACAATCAAATTCCATTGGCTTACGTAGTTTTCGCATTCACAGCTTTCGTGTTCTCATAATGTGACTCTCTTGCTCGTCGGGCTTCGGCCTCACAAGGCTGAAACCTTAACTGAAAATTTACTATTGAAAACCCCAAGATTAATCCAATTTTTACTTTCCGGTATACAAACGTGTTACAGAGAAGTATTACAGTATTACAGAGTAATATACGTGTTATACGAAATGTTATGTAATGCTGCGAAAAATCGATTTCGATATTTCAATGGAAATACACATTTTGGGGTCTCCTGATATCGAAAAAGTGTTTCAATACGTCCGTCAGTCCGTCCGTTCGTGTGTAAACGCTACTAGCGCCTAAACCATACGTACGATATTTTCCAAAATGGGTACTCTCCGGTCGATCGGGCTCGACTCAAAGCGCTGCGATTTTGAAAAACTTACTTCAAAATTTTGGGGTATTTTACATGAAGTCTCCCAGACATTTTCAAAATTTTCTCAAAAACGGCTCCGAATTTTTTCTTTTAATTTCTTGTAAAAATAGAATAAAATACACATATAAAGGTCGCATACGATTTTCAGGGTTAACATTGAATTTTTGAAAATTTTGAAAATTTCGGGCGTCTTCCTATAACTACAGTTGTATGGAAATCCAAAGAAATCACTGAGATATCTCGAAAACTCAACCTTTTCCCATGAAAGTAGCTCAAAATTCCGCATTTTCTGAAATGCTGAAACGCCATTTTCTCAAAATAACAATAACAAGATTTTTTCAAAAATGGTCCCAAATTGTTTCTTCAAACTTTTCAAACTGATGGTGCTAGTAGTTTTTTTGTTTTGTTTTGTTTTTTGTGTTTTCAAGAATTACACAATTTTTTTTTAAAATATCTCTTTAATACGTTCATTTTCCGTTAATACGTTCATTTTCAGCAATTTGTAAATACAATTGTTTTTGTGAGTTGAAGTGCTTTAAATTACTTTAAATGAAGGTATTCGAAAACTAAACAAAATTCTGTGAAAAAAAAACTTCAAAATTCGAATTTATAGAACAACACAAGCGTGCACATTTCTTAGAAACTACCAAATTTTTAAAAAATGCCATTTAGTTAGAGTTTTTATTGCTTTTTTCTAATTTTCTTAAAATAATATTTCTGTTCTATTATTAGGAAACCAAAAAATTAAGCAAATTTCAAAAAAAAATGTTCTTTGGACGGCGATAGATGGCTGCTGGCAAGAGTATGTGACAGGGTCGTATAGCTAGTAGAGACCAAAGGAAACAGAAATTAATTTCGGGAAAGTCTGTGTCATCTGTTGCTCCACTAGTTTCTCTTCGTGTGAACAACTCATTTTAGTAAGTATTTAGAAGTGCAATTATATCTTTAATAAGAACGATTTCGACTACCTATGTTTGTAACAAGAATACGCATCATAAGTCATTTTTAATTACAGTTTAAATCCATAAAAAATTACAACTAACCAAACAGTGATTTCTTCTTTTCACATAACTGCTTAAATAAGTACTTGATGGGCCACTCGAGCCCTCCCAATCAGCGAAAATGGAATTGTCGCAGAGCAGATCTCGCAGCACCCTCGGAGTAGGGTGCAGTTTTGGGATTACGAGTGGAACGGGTGGGTGTAAACGTGTGGGAGGTTGGGATATTATGAAATACAGATTTTCCCATTTTTATTAATAGTTTCTTTTATATAATAAAATGTTTGAATTTTAATGGCAAAAGTGAGCAATTGTTGATAAACGTTGGATCACGTGTTTTAAGCGATGAATTTGATGTTTTAATTCTTCATTGTAGTTGTAGATGGAAGTCGAGGCTGAACTGTAAAGAGAAAGAAGAACATTGTGAATACATCTTTTTATATGGAACTTTTCTATAATATGGAACAAACTTTAAAATACTATAAACAATCTATAAACACAGGGGTGGATCCAGAGACGAAGTTTCGGAGGGGAAATACAAAATGTTTTCGTCGAATATGTCATAACACAAATTTTGTAACGAGTTGCTTGAAAGTCTCGTGACAAGTTAAAATTAACAGTTACTGAAAAATGTTAAGGGGAGGGGGAAATTCCCCTCCTCGTGGAACAGCGCTCTTCTTTTATATCTCTCCGTGTCTTTCTGTTTTACTCTTTTTATTATATTCGATTAAAATAAACAATTTGTCATCATGAATTTTGTTCATTGTAGTCCTTTGCGAGCATTACATTTACATTTTAATTAGTTTCTTCCGTTTTAAAAAGACCGAGATCAAGAGTCACATTACACTTCCAAATCATAGAAAATCAAAAAGATAGCAAGCGATTTTTTCTCGATTCATTTCAAAATAATAATTTGAATATACTTTTGATTTGTGGATGCATACTCGTATGTAGCTATGTCCCCTACTGATGGAAAGAAAATAAGGCTGGATATGACCGCCGTAGATATACGTGTTCCCAAATAAGAGATTCTGACAAGTGGCGAAGCGTCTGGGTAGGTGGAGTAAACTGAATGATCCGAAAGAATTTTGAAGAAGGCGAGAAATATCTCAATAAAAAAGGAAAATTGTTCTTTCATAATATCTCTTTTTATCCAATCATCAAGTTTTTTCTTATGCATATTCCATTGTCTTTTCGCGGACAAGGCCTGAACTAGACTCCATCCTCCTAAACACGTTACGATGTCACAAGACTAGGAACGGGGCGCGGTGAAGTGAGAGAGCATGCGCATTTAGTAGGCTGGCAGGATGTCCCGAGCAAAAGCGTGCAATTAATTGAATCTCTTGCCGGCAGGCGCTCTCTTAACCATCAGATTGTATGGAACTTCCGGGAATATTACTCGCGCAACTTTTCTTAAACGATATATTGAAGAAATGCGGATAGAGTGGAGGAATTAGTTACGAAATCGGCCACTAGATTTTATGAAGCAATGCCAATCTCTGAACAATCAGTCATGCCTTCGCAACATTCTCAACAATTTGCGTCCTAACTTTCTCAGGAGTTCGAGGTATCTCCTGTGCTAGATCTGTACCTGCTTCGGTCATTTCTTTAGATTTTTGGAAATAATAACGAAGAGAAGTTTTCATCTTTAAAAGAAAATTGTTTGTATTTCACGTTAGTGAAGATGTATTTGGAATGTTGCCATCAGTGCTTGCTGCGAGCTTTTGCTTTCATCTTTTTTTGTGCTAGAGAGGGGGAAGCAAGGTCACAGTTCAAGAAAAGTTGCGCGAATAATGCCTCTAGAGGTCATTGATCAACTTCAAACATCAAGAGTAAAACATTCATTTAGATCAAATTTTAGTGTAAACATTCCTCTGTACCTAATTCACGAAGTACTATATAGAGAATGTTCCCTTTTTTCTTACACAATATTTAACTCCGTGATAACTTTTAATAATACCCTATAATTTATATAATATTTATTCTAAGCATTTTTAGTTTGGAATCGTGGCGAGTGTGTTGTGGAAACATCAAACTGGATCATTTCGTAAGCTGCTTGAATACCGTATTCCTGTGTAGGTTACTAATGATGTGTTATTCGAACAACAATCACGGTGTACAATGTGGTACTTTTGTTTTATTTTATAATTGAAATTCATTGAATAGTTGAGGTTTATGTGATTAGATCCACACGACGAAATGCAAGATTCTGTGGGTATAGATGGTGACTCATTTCATTCAGTTAATTTTTTGTTGAGTAATTCAGTTGAGGTGTGGTCTTTTGAAGAAAAAGTGCAATTGAAAGAAAAATAGCCAGACCAAAATTAAATATTTCACAAAAGAATGAGAAATGTAGAGCGACTTATTCGTGATATCAGTATTGTTGCATGATTGAATTTATAACATTTATTATTATTATTATTATTATTATTAGTATTATTATTATTATTATTATTTATTCTGTTATAAATTTGTTCATGATATACTGTGCTTCTGCCAAGGCAAGAAACACAAGGCTTTGATGATTAATACTAATATAACATTACATGTACTACTATTACATTTTTATATTTGTAAGCATTTTAGGAAAAACAAATAAACAAATAAGAAAATATACACAACTACAACTACAAAATACACTCATAATCAGGGTCGTTTCTAGAACCTATGAGGCCCCCAGCGTTTTCGAAAATGTGGCCCCCTACACACAATCACGCGCGCATGCGCGTGTACATCATTCAGTGATTAATACACCTCTACAAATTATAGCAGCATTACTACATAAAAATTAGGGACTTCAATGCCGAGCCAGGAAAGTAGAAGTCCCAGGCGTATGTAATAATAATAATAATAATAATAATAATAATAATAATAATAATAATAATAATAATAACAACAACAACAACAACAACAACAGACACTGAGCTTCTGATGTTACATAACATGAAATGTGAGACAAAGGTGTTAAAGAAATCGTGGAGAGACAAACCACTTAATGGACAATGTTTAAAAAGAATGGACAAGGTGCAAATCAATAAGATCAATCATTTACATAGCATAAAAGGGGAAGGATGAAGCCAGAAGCAGTCGGAAGCAGTTCTAATAGCTGCTCAAGACCAGGTTTTGAGGACACGATGATAAAGAGGTTCTCAATATTTTCCATGATAAATACTGCATTTTCCAGGAACAAATGGAAACAATAGATCATATCATCCCAGCTTGTCCAATTCTAGTAAAGACTAAAAACTTACAAAGACACGATAGGGTGTGCAGTTACCTTAACTAGTAGATGTATAACGCTCTCCAAGTTCCTAAGACATGATCCAAGTGGTACGAACACTTACCAAACCCGATGACATCTTTGGACTGTTTACAATATTGTGTGACCAACAAATTCAATCTGAACGCACGATACAAACCGCATATTGCTATCCGGGGTTTGGAGAAAAAATCGTGTGCACTTGTAGATGATGCTTCGCCGTGCGATCAAAACGTCGTAGGCAGAGAAACGTCTTAAATTCAAGTTGAACGGCAGGAGAAATGACCTCGGTAGAGGAGGGCGGTTGACCTTCTATCAGCTATCGGCTCCGAAGCGCGTTCTCGGAAGGCAGCAACTCGAATTATCTTTCGCTTTCCGGCCTTCGTATGAAAGAGTGTGTGTAAACACGCAAGACGGCGAGTAGAACTTGAAAGAAATTGAATAGGTTTAATAATTGTAAGACGTTGCGTAGTGATAGTGAACGTCTTGAAAATCATTTTGCTGTTGTCATCCTAAAAGTCAGATCACAAAGCAGTGTGAAGTTGCAAACAAAAAATAAAATAAAAAAAATAATAAAAAATTGCAGGCTGTCACGCAGCTAAAATGTTTTTAGTTAAACCTATTAAGTGCAAACACTAGTTTACCACTTCAAGAAATTTTGGAATTATGCTTTCTTAGGGAAACATTTTAAATAGAATTAGTAATATAATTTGAATTAAAAAAGATTATGATGGGTTTTTGCTTCACCCTTCGTTAGTCGTGCATGTGTCTCGAAGACTCATTGCACTTTAAGAACTCAATATCGCGCTGAATCGCTGGAGTAAGATTATGAAATATGGTGATATCATGTGTTGTGTTGAGCGATTCTGCATCCGGTGGCGAGGTTACTGCAACATATACCGGAGGGTGATAGGTCTTTCGACCGCATCGTCTTTCCGCCCGCCCGCCCGCGCGTGGGATTGCCACACCCCTAAATAGTCACATGCTGTTCGTTGAATTTCCCCCTGCCGTTGCGTTGTGTTCCTCTCGCGCCGAATCTTTCGCGCACGTTTCTTGTAATAACGTAATATTCTTTACAGTTTTCAATATGAGCGAATAATGAACATAAAGAACTTAGCTCGAAGTTTCATACTCCAGCAACTGGAGAGAAAATCCCCAATTACAAGTTGCCCAGGAGAAATTCAACTTGTTAACTAAATACAGAAAACAAGAAAATCAAACTGCGATTCCTATTGAACCGCAAAGCACAATAAAAGGTGTTAGTCCTGCAAGAAGGACAAACAGATAGTCGCAAAAAATATGCTTGCGTAAAATGTAACAATTTCATATGTTTTCACAAACATGCAAAAATTATTTGTCAAAACTACCTTAATATAAATACCACTGCTAATATTAGTGATTAAGACTAAGAAATAATTGTGACTTATTGTTTATTATTGATATACACGATATCCTTTTCTTCTTCCACGGCATTTAGTTAAATGAATCATTCATAATATACACAATAAAAAGTGAAATTTATTTCTCAATAAATATCATACTAACACTTCCTCACACAACGTACATAATACATTTTCTCCAAAACGCCCATAGAATGTTCTAGACAACAAAAAAGAAAGTAGCATGAGTCTAACCATTAACCTCGTTCCAAAAAATGGCGCGCCTCAAGAAGGGTTTAAAAAGTGCGAACAAATGCATTTAAAATAGAAAAGAAACATATGTGTTTTTCGTTGATCTATGGAGCACGAACAGATTGAAAATTCATTTTCGATCGTATAATTGTACTACAAAATGTTCTTTATTTGGTGCTTTTACTGCATTATACTTCTAATAACAGTTTTATTATTATTATGAACAATATTTAAATAGCTAATGAAATGTGTATGTTTTTTGTGTACTTGTTAATAAATACGAAACAGTTTCTGAAATGAAGAAAATGACTATGAAAGACCGACGCGTTTGTTGAGCTCAAGTCGCATCGTCCCCTCACTGGGATTTTGACATCGAGCCCGCGTTCCTCAAACCGTTCTGGAAGTTATTCGCTTGCCCTTTCGCCACAGGCGCTGCCTGCCCAGTACTCACTCTACACCTTGACCACACGTGACACTCTTCCCGCGATAACTCCCGTCGCAGCTGGGAACGGAGATCCGAGCACTCGCGCTTGTCTGAAGCACGTTTGGGCTGGCACATATTGTTTCAGAGCGAGCTGCAGGTTAACGCATTGACCAATAAGATAATGATGAACTTCACTCCGATATTTGAACTTATTACAATGAAGCAGTGATCTTGATATTTTTACCAAAAAATAAATATAATTCTTGAACGGCGTGTTTGTTTTTAATATTTTGAGGCCCCCTAAGACACCGATGTCCCCGGCGGCCGTCGGGTTCGCCCATGCGTTAAAGCGATATTGCACATAATAACAATTTAAGTTTTAATTGTACTTTCGGCTTTCTTCATATTCTAGTTCACTAAATGTTCACTAAACACATAGTGAAGTTCGCTTTCATGTTCTAGTTCACCAATGAATTCTCTCACTAACTGTCACGTTTCCAGAATCACCGACTTCTGCATCGTTATTAATGTTCCTGCTGCATCCAGTACCTCCCATTGAGATTTGGTAAATTGGGGTTTTATTCGTGTGGCCGAGGTTATTATGGGTCGGATAGTGACTTCCCTTATTTTGCGGAGTTAGTTTTTAAATTTCGTCAGCTAGGTCTTTGTAGTTTGTTATTTTTAAAATATATTTATGTAAATCTAATGTTTTTTGTGAGGGAAATTGAGACATCTATTATGTGAACTTCTTTCCTTTTGTACATAAGTAGAATTTCAGGACGATTTGCTGGGATAGTGACATCAGTTCTAATTTCACGGTCTCAATATAGGTTTATGTGGTTGTTTTCAATGACTGCCAGAGGTTCATATTTGTAGTACGGGACTATTTGTTTTGGGGTCATTTCCTTCTAAATGTTGGTGTAAAAGCTTTGTCACATTATTATATGTCTCTTATATATTTTCATACTTATGTCTCTTTATAAATTCAGTACTCGCAAGGAGGCAACAGGAACTTGTAATGTGTTCAATAGTTTTAGTGGCAGCTTTACACTTGCGGTATTTATCATCAGAGATTGTTTCTTTTTTAGTGAATTTTCAGTGGTTAGTTTTTAGTTCTGTAGTGGCAATACTCTATGTTCAATGGCCATCATGAATCCTATAGTTTCTCCAAAGAGACTACCTTTCTTAAGCCAAAGATTGGTTGCTTCTCTATCAACAATAATTTTCCAGTTGGTTAGCATTTATTTCATGTAGTGCTTTCGATTTCCTTTGTGCTTTCTGGCTATCTACTGATTTGCATTGTAGGGCATAATGGTTGTCTGAGGGCCGCAGAGGTGTTGCATTTGTTGTTGTTGTTGTTGTTGTTGTTATTATTATTATTATTATTGTTATCGTCTGATCTCTAATTTCGTAATATTCGATATTTCACAAATTAAGTATGTGTATTTACTATATGTTCGTGACTCAGCTTATCCAAAAATTAATTCACCCTTCGCCACTGTCACCATTGGTGGAACCAATCAATTGCTTACACGAAGAAATGGATGTTAATGGAAGTAAACAATTAATCAACGTAGTAGTTTCAGTTACAAATATCCAAATGAATGTCCAGTGACGTAATAGTCCGTCTGCAAAATGTCCATTGAAGGATGCCCGCTGAAAAATGTTCAAAGGCAGAGACGGTCACGTACAAATATGTCCAAGGGACAATATTGTTTAATTTTTACTTTCTCGCTACCGCTTAGGCAGTACAGAGAAACTTGTGTAATACCGCGCAAGAAAACAGCAAATATTTGGCAGAAAATCTCTTATTGCTGAGCCCTGGTAACAAAACAATGGGTAAATCCAGTTGCTAAATCCAGAAACAAATCCTCTAACACGTGGAGTAGCCAGCATTCATGTTTCGTGCGTCGTTGATTCCGAAAAATCGATTGACAACAATTTTTGTGTCAGTCCATCTGTGAACAATGTAAGCGGCTAAACCGCTCAGCCGATTTTCTTCAAATTGGACATTCCTCTATTGATCTGGTTGGTATCGCGGTCCTTTAATTTAAAGCCAATATTTTATTTCATTTCTTTTTACATGAAGCCCCTGCAACATTTTAAAATGTTTAAAAAATGGCGCCAAATTTTTGAATTTTTTTTTAGTTGCATAGTGTCACGAACATTTAATAAAATGGTGCAGGTCTCATATTCGCTTAAAATTCTGATTTTATGAATATTGCAATAGTTCAATATTTTTTGGGCGTCTTCCTGCAACTAAAATATTAGGGATAAACCTTTTTCTATTAATGAATTGCTTCTAAAATACTGTTTTTGAAATAAGGTCAAGAACAATTTTTCGACAATTTGAGTGTTTTTCGCGTAAGTGGATGTAGGTATGTAGGTAATGCGCGAAATGTAGGAAATTTTTATTTTTGTTAAAAAAAATTTTCTCAAAAACAGCACCAACAATTTTGATTAAATTTTGACTCCAGATAGTGTATAGGACGCTTAAGTGAATGGCGCAGTTCTCATGTTCGTTGCATATTCTGATTTTGAAAATTGCTAAATTTTTTCGTCTTCCTATAACTGTATGTATGTATACAATTATGAAGATCATTTTTTTAATGAAAGATGTTCATCAAAAACAGATCTTTAAATAATGTCATGTTCAATTTTTCAAAAACTTGAGTATTTATTTGGAACTCTTGTGTCAAACATAGGCATTTTTTTATTTTCTTTAAACCATTTTTTCTTAAAAACTGTATAATTTTTTTGGATAAAATTTTAATCTTAGATAGTGTAAAGGACGCTTAAGAAAATGGGGCAGGTCTCGTGTTCGTTAAAATAATGATACTGATTTTTCGAAAATTAACAATTTTGCGGTGTCTGCTTTCGACTGTGAACACACATTTGTTTTTTCTTAATGAAATGTATTCATCAAAAAACAGATCTTCAAATAATGTCATGTTTAATTTTTCGAAAATATGAGTATTGTGTGTGTAATTTGGTGTCAAGCATAGTCGCCCGCTTTGAATACCCTGCGCTTCGTAAACGTAATATGAGAGGTGATTCCAGGCAGTTGGATGCTACGTAAGTTAGAATTTGAATATTAGTTCGTATTTCTTTGTTCGTTTTTTACATTCGAATTTTGTTATACGTTTACAAATTAATCTTTTAGAAATTATTTAAAACCGATTTGATAATCTAAATTTTTGTCCGAGTTGCGAGGAATTTATTTGCATTTTCAATGTATTGATGCATTTTCTTTCAAGCAACCCTCAAACCTTAATTAAAATTAGCCCAATTAGGGTTTCTTTTTAAAAATACGATTTAAACGTAACATGTAATTAAAATTGCTAGCCTTCAGGAAATATCAGATTGGAATGCAACAATGGCATTATTCCGAGCGGTGAGACGCATCTGAATATCTGTGAATTACGTCTCATTGTTGGGACATGATTCTGCTACATAAAAAGTAGTTATAATTGTCAAATGTTGTTATTTGCTTGAAACCATTAGTTTTCGCACCAAACGTTCTACGATTTGTAATGAGTTTTAGAAAAAATGATGACGGGTGGGTTAATTCGGAGAGAAATTGTGATGTATATAGTATTATATAACCATTACTAAGGGTGAGAAAGTACGTGCTATTTTAGCTCCACTAGTTTATACATATTAAAGCAAGAAGATGCATAAACACTGAGAAACAATAAAATGGCTACATTGTAATGCCATAAAGCATTACGGACGTTATTAAGCAAATCAGTAGGGGTAGTCGGGCAAAACCGTGTAGGCGGGTGAAGACGGGTACCGGGAGACCGGAGGTTCCAACCAGGTGCATGCTGGTTCCTGACGGCAAAGGCTCTTGTCACTAGGGGACGGATTTTAATGCAATATCATTTTTTACTTTTCACTTTAGAACAATGCCTTTTAGTGTAGGTGTTAATTTTAAGTTATGACAAAAGCAAATTGCATACTTTTGTAAGTTTTTTTGTTGCATTTTTTGTCATTTTTCTTTGATTTTAGAGCATTTTATTGATTATTTTAAGTCATAAAATCCGACCTCTACTTATCACGTTCCTGGCGTCCCACTATTAGTTTTTCACGAGTTCCCAACAGCACCATTTGTTGCCTATTCTTGTGAGCACTTTTTTTTAAGAAGGTCGTTTCGTCTCAGTTTTGGTCAAATTCCGTGGTGGATTTTACAGGCTGAAAGAGAAGTTACATTTCTGGTATCACTCATCATTTTCTGGAGTTTCTTGAGCTAACCGCATTTTTGTAACTCAATCTGGCCAGAAGTACAGCTATGTTGACATTTTTCCTGTTGGTGTCAAATCGTGAACTTGGGGTTCATGTAAAACCGGGTACCCTCACAGGTTAACGCGAAAGTACCCGGTTTACCCGAACGCCATGAGGTATCCTTTTTTCAGTCGTTTGACGTTTTACGTTAAGACGGCTCCACACATTCGGCATTCGCCGAGCAGATCGTTCAAACCCGAACAGCTAATGTGTTCGGCAAATGTTCGATCCCTTTGACGTGTCCTAAAGACCGACCTGCAGTAGGTAGGGCGAATACCGAACATTCGGCGCTCGGCGAATCGCAAGCAACTCGTTCACACGACGTGGGATTCGGCGAGCGGTTGCTGGAATTCGCCGAATACCGCAAGTGTGGAGTCGCCTTTATGGGAATAATATTTTACTGGGGCGTGAATCTTCGGAGTTAAAAATTGATAATTATTTCTGCACCGTCTTTGACTTTGAACATTTTTACGTGTAGGCATTTCGTAAATAGACATTTAACTTCGGTTGTATAATGTGTCGTCGGTGGTATAACGGTTAGCGTAACGGGCTGTTTGCGGAATGAAACCCGATCGAGGCTGGCTAAAGGGCTAAAAATGCTTCGCACGCCCTCCTTTGGGGGGAAGTAAAGCAGGCTGTCCCATGTAGTAGATTTATTGCATGTAAAATATTTTCAAGCCTAAAAGAAACCTCTGAGCAAAATTCAAATCGCCAGTTTCGCCGCCCAAGTGATACCTTCTTTCTCTGCTGGATCGCGAAAGGAGCGTAGCGAAATGTGCGAGGTCAGACGGAAGAACGGGTCTCGTAATGAAAGGCATGAACTAAGCTAACTTAACATCTTGCATTGGAAGTTTTAATCTCCAACCGACCGTTTCATCAGGTGCAATATTCTGTGTATGCGATTTTATTTTTCACCAGAACCGGGCGATCGAGGGCGCGTATTTGTGTCGCCCTACCATGGTGGTGGGAGTGGCGCAGGCGGCGTTCAGAAGGCGCGCGGGCCAAAGAGGGAGTCGCCCCCGTGCACGTAGAGCAGCGCCGCCAGCTGCGCCACCAGCAGCAGCACGAAGAGGCGCGGCCACAAGCGCGGCGCGCGCTCCGCCAGGCTGGCGTACTGCAGCAGCTCGCGGCGCAGCGCCTCGCTGTCGCACGCCTGCCGACGGCCAAATCGGACACATCGGTGGATCAACATCCATGCTTTTTACTGATCGATAGTTTTTTCCAGAAACATTGATGCTTTAAAAGAGTTTATGTTATCTTTTTCGATGATTTATTTACTTCTTTATTTATTTTCGCCAAAAACAGTTAAAAACTGTGTGAGACG
>BOPP01000104.1:3831114-3853043 GCA_017312745.1 Gryllus bimaculatus
GGGCGGGCGAGCGCGGGCGTGCGGGCGGCGGAGCCGCCGAGCGACGGCGGCGGGGGCGACATGGGGCGGTGCCGCGCGACGGCAAAAGGGGCGAGGCGTGGACGCGGCCGCTCGACCGCGCCCCGCCTGCGCCGCCGCCATGGACAGCGCAGCGTCGTCGGGTCACGTGGACTCCAGCTCGTGGATCGCGTGCGGCGCCGAGGGGTGCCGGCGCCCGCCGGCTGCTCCGTGCGCGAGCGCGTGTCGCGCTGGAGCCGCGTGCTGCTGGGGCGCTGCTCCAGCGACGACGGCCGACGACGGCGGCGACCGCGACGCGCGATAACGACCCGCGCCTTCCGTGATCAGGTGCCGTGCCCGTACCGCCTTAACGTTGAAGTATTCCTCGCCGGGTGAAGGTGGACTCGTCGGCTTTCTGTTTGAGAGAAGATTCATACTCGGAACAACATACACATTATTATATCCGTAAATGAATATTAGTTTCCTCTTGTCGCATTTCTAACAAAACACTTCCTTGTCTGAATTTTTCATCTCGTTAAGCGCAGCTCGTTAATATTTAACTCATAAGATTTTGTTTCGATTATCCAGGGGTTGTATCAACTGGTGCAACCTAAGCACGGACCCACCACTCGTCAAAATTGTCCAAAACCGTGATTTTCGCGATCTGTGCTCCCACCGTCAGCACCGTGACCGCTACCGGCTGGTTCCTTTCAACCCACACTTTTCACTCAGTGTTTCACTTGGAGGCCGCAAGCGCCACGCTTTGTTAAGCCAGCGCAATGTGTTTTTAAAATATCGATATTTTCCACCAGAAACGACGGTATACTAAATGGTTTTTTTTTTGATGTTTTTTAGATGATATATTTTTCCTGAATTTCTTATGTTTCAATAACGTTTTTATATTTTTGATGATTTTTGTACTTGGTAAATATTTTAACTACATTTTGATGCTTATTTGCAGTTCTTGATGAGAAAATTAAGAAGACGTGGTGTTTTTAGGACAGAATATACTATAAAATAATATTTACATATTATGCACTATATTAGATGTTCCATGTCGATGATTTTATGAAATGAAAGCGAATAATAATTATAACAAAACGATGTCCTTTTATTTTTTACATCAATAAACATTACTTTTTTAAAATTCTAATTAACATATTAACTTATACTGACAAACAATTAAATATACCGGATATTTTTGTTTTAAAAAATTAATTTAAAAATGGAAACACGATGCGGAAAAACCAATTTGATTTACCATATTGAAACGTCGATATTTTTAACATCGGATGTTTTTGCTCGAATAAACTTTTTGGTGATGTATGGAAAACTCATGTGTAGAATGTTCTTTATAGTGAAATTTGCATCGTACGGTGCGCAGCCTGGCGCGGCGCCGCGCGTGAGGGAGGCGGCGCGTGGGCGCGCGGGCCGCCAGCGCGCTACAAACCGGCGACGACAGCTTCTCCAGCGGCGCTCGGCGCAGTGCGCGCAGCTCGGGGGAGCGTGGCGCGCTGGTGCTCGCCCGCTACTCGCCGTCGCCGTCCCGTCGCCGCCGGCCGCCCCGCTGCCGCTGCCGTGCCGCCCGGCGCCGCGGGGCGGGGGGGGCCGGGGCGCGCGGCGCCGCCAACCCACGTCGTCGGCGCGGCGCGCCCCGGCGCCGCCCCGCGTGCAGTGCTGCGCCCGCGGGCCGGGCGCTCGCCGCCGCCGTCGTGCGCTCCGACCGCGCAGCCCCTGCCCGCCGCGCGACGCCCTCGCAGCGTAAAGTGAGCCTTCGCCCGATTTCCCTCGCCAGTTAATCGCCCCCTTGCGCTTTGAAGTACCTGACAGGATAAAGGCATGGCCCGACTGCACCCGCGCAGTATTTACTCGCACCCGCTGCCCAGTTCAATACCCTTTCACTTTGAAATGCCTGACAAAGCATAGCCCGATTGCACTCCACGGTCAAATTTTAATCGCACCTGCCAGTTAATACTTTTCACTTTGAACTGCCTGACAAGGCATAGCCTGATTGCAATCCACGGTCAGATTTCTTCGCACCTGCCACGTAAATAAACTACCTTTCACTTTGAAGTACCTGACAAGTTGATAGTCCGATTGTACCCCGCTTGTCAGAGATTTCCCTCGCACCTACGGCCAGATAACCTTATCATTTTATCACTCAAACAGATTGCATCCCGCGGAAAGATTTCTCAACCCGCTTTCCGTTCCCTTCGCTTTTGGGGCTGTCTCAGAAGACCATAGCTGTACTACACCCTGGCCGGCGTTTTTAGAACGGGAAGGACGAAAGAATTTAGTTGAGTTCTCGATCCTAGGCAATGGACTGATTCCCGCGGGAACACTTCCCATTTAACCTCCTTTGACTTTTGCTACTGAGGAGCAAGTGATTGCTTCCCTATGACAGTAAATAAAGGAACTTTCTTTAAGTTTCCATTAATTAGTAATGCAAAAAGATTTTTTTGCACTAGTCAAAAAACAATTCCAATGTAGATTGAAGTGGCAAACACTTCCAACTTCGCAACTTCGCAAACATTAGCATTTTCTTCCAACGCATATTTTATTCAGCGAAGCTGTTATATTTACGTACTACTTTACAGAAAGTGAGTCTTTGACGCACGAACAAATAGTTGATGGACGAGCCCCTACAGGAGCAAAGTTCAAGCGTTTTTGAATTAAGAATGCCAAAGATACTTTCGTTTGAGTTGCGATACATTTTTTTTACCAAGCTAACGAACGCTGGTGTATCGCTCAGTTTTTGGCATTGACATCGTAAATGGCGCTGATGTGTCGCGTTACACCCCGAAAGATCAGTAATTCAATGACGTTTGTTAGATGGTGCAACCATTTGTGGTGGTAATACTCCTATCTGCCGACCCCTCCGGAACTACCCGCGACTTTCGTATTTCCACGATGTTTCGAAAAATCCAGCCAAACACGGATCCCTTCCACTGTGCCCTTTTTGTTCAAAACGGGCCTTGATAAAGAATCTCTTCTCGCCATCCGGAAGTGAGGATAGGCGTTTTATATATTACAGAGAGATTCGATTTATATCATTTTAATTGCAGTTTTACATTGAAATGTCGCCAATGCCACCGACAAAGAAATCCTGGATTGTTTCGTTGGGCAGCAGTAAAAACATTTCGCATCAACTCGTGGTTAGGACAATTTAGCAGTTCCAGAGAAAACAAGAAAAACCCACTGTGAAGATGTTCGCGAGGATCTGACAGAAGAACCAAGAACCATTTGCCCCAATTTGTTTGCAACACCCCACTTTGTTTCAATTATTTTGCTTTGACATTCAATTACATTCTAATAATTTTCTTTTTTCTTGTGTGTTTTGAATATTAATGTATTTTTTATACTTGTATTTAATTTCTTTACTTTAACCGTAAGGAAGTATGATATAAAACTTATCATACTACTGAATTTTATTTAATACTCTTTTTCATTGCAAAATATTGCGTCCTGAGAACTATTCTCTATCTTGGGTCTGTGAGACCCGCCAGCACAGCCGAAGGCCAAAGGTTCCGCGCGCCCGCAGGCCCCGCTCTGCGACGCGGCGGGCGCGGCGGGCAAGGAGGCGAGCTGCGCGGCGGGGCGGCGGTGGCGGCGCGCCGGCGCGACGTGAGCGGCGGGCGGGCGTGCCGGACGGCGACGCGGCTGGACGCGGCGGGGCGGCGGCCGCGCGCGCGCGGCCGGCGGCGGCGGGCCTGCGGCGGGTACGTCGTCTCCGATGCGCCGGCAGGGAACAATGTAGCCTCCGCTCTTCAGAATGGGCGGTGGTTTCGCTACATACGAGGAACGCAGGGAAAAGAAAACAAAAAACAAAAAACAAAAACAAAAAAAACAACAACAAAAAAAGGGACTGTTTTGATTTGAGTGACAAAAGCAAATAATGTCTGATCCGATTATCTCCATGCTGCACGTACCAACTGCATTAACGCAGTGTGCTGCTGCTTACGACACAAGTGACACTGTGCGATAGTAAGACTCCAAGAAAGAGAATGCCCGACCTAAAATATTTCCTATTCTCGTGTGCGTTATGGCAGCGACTTATTTGATATTCTTAGAATGGAAAGAACTGTTATCGACCGTTATTGCAGTATTCTAAATACTGTTTTTATTGCAATAATTAATTTATTACACACCTGTATGAGGTATTATATCTGTTTTTTCTTGAGTACTGTGCGAACAAATGTGAGCTTATATTTAGGAGGCAATTTAAGATCTTTATTTTAATGTATAAATTCGTATTTACTAGGCTGCCCGGGTAACGCCGCGTCCAAGGCGAAGGTGCCGCGTTCGGTCGCCATTGTGCGACCTTCCTCAGGACAGTAACGCCACCAATGGACGAGTCATCCCGGACAGCCTAGTAAATACTGATTCCGGCCGCGGAAGCTACGCTCTCGTATAAAATTCTGTTACTAGAATCTCAAACGGTGATAGTTTGTGTTCAGTGTGTGCAGTGCTCCGCGCATTATCAGTGAGACCCGTTCTCCCTAAGTACATCAGTTATTATAATCGGTGATACTGTGTGTCCAGCGTGTGCAGTGAAAGTCCCGCTTTCGATCAGGGCGGATTACGGCCCGCCTCGGTTACGGGGCCCCCAGGATGGCGGAAGAGAACTACATCAAACACCAGCGGCCGTGAAATACAGCTGGCTGAATACCACCAGCAACAGAGACAACTGCTAATCGATCAATACCATGGCAAATCCAACAACTGCAACAAGACCTCCAAGAAGCACCAGTTAAAGTTCAACGCTATGAACAATCGCACGCAACTTTACAATACGCAGTTATCGCAAGCAGAAGACACAGAAATGCTACAGCCGCGTTCCTCGGAAACAGTAATATCACATGTCAAAATCATCGGACTAAACAATAGTCGCAATTTCACTTTCTACCTGAATGGCAAGCTTGTTCGCTCTGCTAAGCGTAAACGAGTGACAGCGGTGGTATAGTAACCCACAGCAAAGCGTCAAATACGAGTGAAATAAACAAGCAACAGGTTTTGAAGCACTGCAAAGCATTATAAAAACTCCGACAACACGGAAAAGACGCCACAAGCAAACGATATGAATGAAGATACGCTCCAACAAAACCTCGCCTATATTTATTCCTAATGTTGTAAAAGTTGCCTCGTTCACAGAGTCACTACGTGAAGCCATGGGCAAAATAAATTTACATATAAAATGTACACAATGAAGTAAAAGTCAACCCAGAGACAATAGAAAGCTACAGAGCAGTTATAAAATTCCTAAATGAAAAAAAAGCAATGTACCAACACGTACCAACTAAAAAAAGAAGAGCATTTCGAGTTGTCCCTTAGGCACGTACACCATCTGTTGAAGCAGGAGTATTCAAAGTGAACTTGAGGAACTTGGTCCACAAGTCAGAACATTCATAACATTCGCCATAGATGACAAAGAACCCAACATGCCTTTTCTACGTCCACTAGAACCACGGCGGAATAACGCAGATATCTAACAAAATTACTACATTAATGCATCCCAAGTCAAGTTCGAACGCCGTATAAAAAGAAAGAAATAGTGCCAATGCTATAGATGCAACAGTACAATCATAGTCGCGCGTACTGCAAGTCCTGATGTGTGAAATGCGGAGAAGCACACCTTACCGAATGTGTAAAAAAGATAAAACAACAAAACCAACATGTGCACTTTGCGGCAAGGGACAACCGCAGCGAAACTACAAAGGCTGCAGAGTATACAAAGACTTATCAAAGAACATACCCAAAAGTGATCGACAAAAAACTTCGAGGAAAAAACACTACGCAAGAACAGTACAACAGCTATGGAAGAGTTTCCAGGTTAACTCTTACTCCAGAATGCCCGTCGGATCCCTTGCATAATACTAACGCCCAGAATAAAAATGTTCGATCGTATACCCAAGCTTTAACCATCAATCAGGAGATATCGGAAATGTATTACATGAATCATTTTTCAAGATTTGAAAAAATACTTAAACAGCAGCAGAACAGATAAGTTCAGTGCTAAATTGCTCACGATTCTTATTTCAAAATTAACACTGAATTTGTATAAACATCGTGGCATTTAAGATAGCAACATGGAATGCAAATGGTCTCCTACAGCACAAACAAGAATTAATTTTATTCCTTCAGAATTATAAAATTGACATTATGTTAATTAGCGAAACCCATTTCACCAAGAATCGTATTTCTCATCCCTGGCTATGTGACCTACAACACACAACATCAGATGGTACTGCTCATGGAGGAACTGCCATTATTATACGAAAAAAATCAAAACATCATGAACTAAAAGCATACAACTTTGAATACCTGCAGGCAACCTCTGTCCAACTTCAAGATCTATGCGGCCAATCAACGTAACTGCAGTGTACTGTCCACCTAAGATAACTTTTAGAGGCAATGTTCAGAACATTCTTCAACAATATCGGAACAAGATTCATAGTAGGTGGCGACTACAATGCAAACATGTGCACTGGGGTCAAGACTAAATACCCAAAAGGTAGACGCTTTACAATTGTGTTCTTAGAAATAATCTTACAACAGTGTCCACTGGAGAACTACATATTGGCCTACTGACAGAAACAAAATACCGGACTTCTAGACTTCTACAATTATTAAAGGTATTTCAATTGATAATTCGTATAGAACCAAATCATGATATGTCGTCAGATCATTGCCTGTAATACTGACCATCAAGCTCCGAAGTGTCACAAAATCCTCCACCGCCAAAACTCTACAACAAACGCACAGACTGGGACAATTTCGTGAATTATAGATAGTAGATTACACTTGCTATGTGCCACTGCATAACCGGAAGATATCGAAGAAGCCACAGAAATTGACTAACTCCATTCAACATGCGCTTGGACTCAACGCTCAAATTGTTTCAAAGTAAGCAATCAACAATTCCATAAACATAAGAGAAAAAATCAGGAGAGAAACGGCGGCTACGACGTATTTGGATGACAACCAGGCACTCTGAAGACAGAACAAACTTCAATAGGGCTCCAGACAGCTGAAGGAATTATTGAAACAACTCAGAAATGAATCATTTGCACAATATGTACAGTCACTAACAGCAACTGCAACAACAAACTTTCGATCTGGAGGGCTAGTAAGAAAAATAAACGCCCACAAATTCCAAATACCACCTATAAGGAAGAAGAGATGGAACATGGGCAAGAAGTGCAATAGAGAAAAGTGAACGATTTGCTGAACACCTTCTCTCCGTATTTGACCTATAACTCCATGGACCAATGCAATTGAGAAGAAGTACTTCGATTTAAACGCTCCCTGTCAATTATGCGTTCCAACGCAATCTTTTCTTCTAATGAAGTAAGAGAGAACTATTCAGCGTTTTATAAATCCTAAAGAAGCCCAGGTTACGACCTAATCACAGGCCAAAGTCTTGCAGGAATTATCAACGAATGCTATTGAATTTATCACCTTGCTCTTCAATGCGATTCTCCGACTCAACCATTTCCCTGGACAATGGAAGATAGCACAGATTCATAGCGACATGAGTCTAAACGACAGGAAAGACCACCTAACGATGTTCATCTTATTCGCCCACAATAAAAGCTTGCTTCTCAATCTTATCAAAGGTATTCGAAAAAAATCTTATCCGGCCAACGTTTAAAACCTCTTTCTGCAAGAAATAATTATTTTTGCCCAGAACACCCAGTTTGCGGGATTTCGGAGAAACAACGACTACAACAATCGAACAAGCGCAGCGAGTTGTTGAAGTTATTTACTTCAAGTCTCGTAAAAGAAAAGCTACTAGCGCAGTGTATTTCTTGATATCGCAGCAAGTCTTTCGACAGGTATGGGCACGAAGGACTTTCTTATAAAATTAAATCTACTCTGCCCCATGCGTATTACCTATGATGAAGTCATATCTATTCTAACCGAACACTTCCAAATTAAATAGAAGAAGAATTATCATCCTTCCACCGCATTAATCAGGAGTCCCTCAAGGCTAGTGTGCTGGGTCCTGTTTTATACGTTATATACCATATGATTTGGCCAAAGACACATGAAAGACTACCACTGCACACGTTTGCGGACGACACAGCAATTTTTGGCTTTTGTGCATGAAGACGCCATTCCAAGCATCAACAAAAATCTCGCAAGAGCATCTGAACCTAACTTGAAGCATGGTACAAAGATGGCGATATTCAAAGTAACTGCTCCAATCTAAAAATATCATATTTACCCTATCCAAAAACGGATGTGGCCTAAAGTACCAGCTAAACAATTGTATAGGCGCTAGCACAACTATCTAGCATTAAAGATATCTAGGATTCATATGGACAACGGCTTACATGGAGGAACATATAATGCAAGAAGAAAGAAGACAAAATCGAGATTCTCCAATTATCATGGCTCATTAACCGCCACTCAACCTTTTTTAGACAAAACAAGTACCCTCTCTACAATAATAATCAGGCCTATCTGGAGTCTACGGAATTCTACTCTGGGGATCCGCTAGCAAAGTCAAACATTGAAATCTCAGAAGAATTCGAATCAAATGCAATAGAAGTTAGGCATGACCGTGGTAGACGGTACGAATGAAACACTACGGTCGAGACCTCAAGAGTACCGTCATAATTATATGAGAAATACTCAGCATAGGCACCCTTACCAAGAGCTGGTTAACAAAGCATCCAAATCCACTCAGCCATCAATCTATTTGGATAATAGCGAGGAAGTACACCGACTGAAAAGTCCAATTCTGGAATTACCATTCGCTTCAAACAAACACATGACGATGTACTCTAGCTTCTATTTATGCATATTTAACACATTTACTGAATGTTTTGTTAAGAAAACAGATTGTAAATAACAGGGAAATAATAATTAAAAAAAAAAAAACTAGCAAACATCTCCCTTTCGAACCTTGAATTGCAAATTCTCGTGTCTCAGAATAAAATGGTACATAATTCCTGAGGCATTTAGGGATTCGAAAATTATCTGCCAATTAATATAGAAAGAACTTTAATATAACCGAAGTTACACATGCGATGATTTGTCTTTAATATGCATGTATTATGTATATTGGTGTTGGGCGGATTCAGGAAATGTTCTTTAAACTACGTCAGGCTGTGGTATCTTAGGTATCTCAGCGCCCGATGGGCTAAAATAGATTTGCGCCTGTCAGGATACTTAAATATAGAGGGGAGGTGATACTCCAAAAGAGTTGCCCTTGGAGTTGGCTCACATGTCCATGTCTTCGTCTGCGCAACATCGTTGATAACGCCTCTGGGGTCATATGGCTTGTCTAACCCAAGATGATTAATTCGTGTAACCACTTGTGCAAGCCGGCGGGTAGGGCGACGTCATCAGCAGAGCGGCCCACATCACACGCCAACTCTCTGCGATAAAAGCACGCCATTACAATAACGACTATGGCCTTTGCAACTTCTCCTTCAAAACCGGGAAATTAAAGCTCTAGGGATGTTTCCTACTCTATACAGGCGCTTTGTGTCGCCAGGTTACAAGCTCAGACAGGTTAGGCCTCGTCAACTTCCGCAATACTTGGCAGAACGTAGGTCTTGACATTATGGTTGGATGGAACTTTATAAAGACTGTAGAAAGTTGTCTTCTTTTTAATTGTATAGGTTTAGTTGTCCGAACTTTCATTTTTGGAGCTTAATATATATTTGTCGATATTTTGATACGTAAAATTGACATAGAAAGTGTCTTTAAAGGTTCAATTATTCTTAATAACATATATGAGAACCGCGAAAAACCTGAAGATCGGCACTATCACTTGGAACATACATGCCTGCTAGCGACCCCGCGAACTTAGCCAACATCCACGCACGTTTTAAGGCATCGTTGGCAGCAGTTCGTGTTTTAGCTTCTGTAATAAGGTGCTGCAGAGAGGCACGCACCTAACGTAATGGCTTCCACACAGTTATATGGGAGATAAAGCCCTGGCTTTGGCCGGAACCACACTAACATGGGCACCTTTCTAACATGAGCACCTAAGGCAATTTACTTAGGCGTCACTTTTGATCGAAGGCTATGGCATTACATGTCAGACGAATTCGACCAAAATTACAAAGAGTTAGACTTTACAACCTCTTTTGAGGGAACTACACTCTCTTAGAACTTCATCTGGCACTCTATAAAAAACGTGCTGCGGCCTATGGCCACATATGTTACGGAAACGTGGTGGACTACAGCACACACTATAGCTGTACAGAAAAAAAGTTCTACGGTTTATAGCACGCCCTCCGTTTCGGACGGTTGAAAGTACTCAGGAAGAACTCGATATCGAGTCCTTCAGTCAATGCTTGAGACGGCTTTTAGTTTCACGAGCCTATCAAACTTTCAAACCGACGAAACTCCGTGCAACGCTAAAGACGGAAAGGCGTAACAACTTGTTTGTAATCCACGGATACAGCTGAAAAGCTTGATCTTGGAAGAATTCACACGTTAATCGTGTAGCGTGGTCAGTAATGACCTATGACGCCACAACACACAACAAAACAACAACAAAATAAATAATAACTAATAATAATTAATAATAATAATAATATAATAATATATAATAATAGTAATACGGCCTACGGCCCCCTTGTCATGAAGAGGGCTGGCGTGGCGTGCCGCAGGCGCGTGCCGGCGGCCGGCGTCGGCGCACGGTCGTCGGTGTCGTCGCTGGCGTCGCTGGGCCTCGCTGAGCAGCGAAGAGCGAGCTGCGCGAGGAGATCTCGACGTCGGCGCTGATCGAGTTCTACGAGCGCAAGGCGCGGCAGCGCGGGCCGCCGCGCGCCGCTTCGTGCACGCTGCGCGCGCGAGCACCGGGGCCGAGGGGGAGCCATCCTGCGCGAGCTGGGGGCGAGTGAGCCCTGGAGGGCGCTGTCGCGCTTCATGCGAAAAGTAAATACTTCTTCTGCTTGGTTCACTCGGGAGGCGACGCGGCGCGAGGCGAACACGCGACTCACGGTGCCGCCACACGTGCTCCGCAGAGAAGACGTGCCAGCTCACGAGGGCTGCTAGGTATTTTCATCTGTGTTTACCCCCTCCCCTTCAAAGAGAGATGGACAACTGTGTGGGGTCTTCAAGTAATAGTGGTGCACATAAAACGAAAAAACTTTTGCGGTTTTACGAATTTTCCTATAACGACTTTTTGCAGTCATCTTTGCAGATGACTTCAAATCAGTGGGATGCGCGTAAAACGAAAAGTACACAGCGTGGCACGTATTTTCCTAGGAAGTTTCTGCACTCTTCTCTTTGCTGTAAGCCAATTAACTTGGAGCTAAATAAGCAATTCTGGTGCACTAGTGATTCAAATATAGGCACCTACGTTCACCGCAATTTTACTATTAAATTGCCGTTAGTAAAATATTTATCCTCAATTTTCATTGTTGGAATGAAAATAAAAGACGAATGCAGTGTTTTGAAGAAATAAGTGTACGGCATTGAAAAAGCGTGGTGTGAATATATATAAATGTTTTACAAAGCACACGTGAAGACTATTTTCTAACAAACTCTCATAACGACTCGAATCACGCGAATCCTTCAGAGCGTATTTCTTGATATTCAAAGACTATCAATATTGAAAGGCAAAAGTATCTCCTTCATAAAAAATGTATTGTTAATGTATGCTTGGTCGTTTTCTCTTTAGAACTTGGAGAGCGACTTGACAGAAACTTGGACCTATGGGATACTTTTCCCCTAAACCGGTTAAAACTGGATCTGCGCTGTTACGAGAGATTGCTCAGGTTGCATAGCAACTGCGATTCTGCGCAAATTAGTGTAAACGCTAACTTTTATAGTCAAGCTCTGTGGACGATGTTCATATCACTTCTTTATTTTTTTTATGGAATGGAAATATTGGAATATTTGAACATATTTGAAATTTTGGAAAATTAAAATGAAAAAATATTCCATTGTTACAGAAGTAACATGTCTTACTGAATTTTGGAACAAAAATCATATTACTCATCGTCATACTGCGAATTGCCATACGCAGCGATAATAGTATACTGTTAATTTTACAGAAAATTTTTTTGCTACAAAAGTGGATCCTTACAAATAAAGACTTACTGGCGGAATATCCGTTACGAAAGATTATTTCACTTTGCAAATAATTATTTTGAAAGTGCAATTAAACTTTATTACTGGAATCCCAGTCTTCAGCCGAGATCTTGTAACTGCAACATTAAAGTCATTTGAAGATCCGCCATTGAGGTTTGTCAACAAGTCAATTTTATTTTACATAGATTTAGAATTTCCTGATCGTGTTGACCACCCTGTTTAGAGTGCGGGTCGTCAGAAGAGCTAATTGACATTCAATTCTTTACCTCTACCTCACCCCCGTTACTTCCCTAAATTCACTTGACATTTTCCACACAGTTTCTCCACATTTCCTGTTGCAGATCGTTTAATTGCAAGGAACATACAAAAGTGAAGACCATGAAATAAATGTAATAGAGGAAAACAACCAAAATGGTCTGGTTTTGTAGATTGGTTTATAAAAACTATAATTGGTGTAGGGAGCAAACTGTTTCTTTTAAGACTCAACAAAAATTAAAAATAGAATTTGTTGATTCATGCGATATATGATAAAAGTGTGCTTGTGATCCTGCTGTCCGGGGCGCCGCGTCGAGGCTGTGCTGCCGGACGTTTCGACCATCTTTGCGTGTCTCTCAGGGCTGTATGCATATGCAGTCATGCCGCATGCTGGCATGCATTGTGAGCCCTGAGGAAACCACGACAAGATGTCAAAACTTGGCCCTTCGAACGCCACGTCACCCGGAAGCCAAGACTGCACGCACATGACTTCTGCCGGCGGAAGCCTAAAGACTTCAAAATGATAAAGTGTTTGTGAAAATGCGTTTTGGCGATTTCCATTGCACGCTGATATCCAAAGATGCCGTATTGACAACTTCTATTGGCTTTTGTGTTAAATCTGTTTTAGCACCCTAGGGGGAATCACAATATTCAGCAGGACTATACTTGCGAGGTGTTTGAGCATGTGATTCTTCGAAAAGGAATAATCGTCGCTTTCCTTAGCCTATTATTTTTAGAGGGAATACTAAAAGAATCTCCAATTCTTTCCAACCTTTTCCACTTATACTAAGGTAGTGATACTGGGGTTCAAAATTTAAATTCCAGTCATAATCTCTCTATCACTGCCCTGTCAAACTATGCTGGTATCAGACCGTAAATTTCGATGTTTAATTATTAATGCCAAAAGTGAAGAGCAGTTTTTTATATTCAATGTTTACTTTTTCGAAAAAATATTGTTTTCAAAAATCAGTTGTCTTGTCTCTGGCATGCACGTATTGCACCCCGTGAAGGAAATTATAAGAATTAAGATAAATACTCATTTTTTTAAGTTATGTTGGAACAGTTCCTTTATTTAAAAACACATCCTTCACTAGAAAAACCTTACAGTAATATACGAAAAGTATACGTCCTTAAACGTTACACTTATCATTGTCATGACGTTGTCGTGAGATGATATATTGTTACCCTTTAAACGTCTGTGCTTGAATGATACTATTTTCACGGATAAAAAATTCCAGCCTTAGGCCTAGGGAACAATATGAAATGTTTGTGCTATTCTCTTGCAGAATTTGTCATAAAACGGGCACACCGATTGGATTATAATGGAATAGGGCATGTATCCGGATCCATGTGCCGAAACATCAACTTCCACCAAATGTTTTGAAGCTGAGCGGTCGAAAATAAAAGACTAACCCGAGCCGTGTGACATCCAACATGTTTCATATTTATGCGAATTCTATTTAATCCCAAAACTCATAAATTAAAAAATCAGTAACAAACAAATTAAACGTAATCTTGACAAAAAATTATGAGCTTTCGATTCAATGCTTATATTTACAATATTGTCCTCAAAATTTAAGATTATCTGAAAATCATATTTTCCTACAACAGTTCTCAAGTCGAAGAATAAATCTAATATGAATTAAGATCGAAAAGTGTGTAAAAGCAAAATGTTAAAAGTAACCAAGCTTACGGCTATCAGTAATACTACCAGCGTATTAGGTCACAAAGACATCTCTCGTGGCAAATACAAAGCACAGTTCCTGTTTACACACAATTTTTAGTTTCTGTTAAAATAAAGAAAATGCTAGAAAATTGCTTAATAGATCAAGAAGAAATATTTGTAATAATAAACACAATTCCTATATATTATTAATGTTTACCACCAAACATTCATGAAGAATGCCAACATAACTGAACTGCGTTCAAATAAAATAGAAGAACTAAATCTACGGGCTGACCAACACAGAACCCTTCGGAGTTAGGTCTTTGCAGAACCTGAAAACCTATTTTCCAACGTGCCCCTCAACATACTTCACTCATTTTTACAAACACAACAGTAGCCTCCGGCCTCTTCAGAATGGGCGGTGGTTTCGCTACATACCGAGGAACGCAGGGAAAAGAAAACAAAAAACAAAAAACAAAAACAAAAAAACACAACAACAAAAAAGGGACTGTTTTGATTTGAGTGACAAAAGCAAATAATGTCTGATCCGATTATCTCCATGCTGCACGTACCAACTGCATTAACGCAGTGTGCTGCTGCTTACGACACAAGTGACACTGTGCGATAGTAAGACTCCAAGAAAGAGAATGCCCGACCTAAAATATTTCCTATTCACGTGTGGCGTTATGGGACAGCGACTTATTTGATATTCTTAGAATGGAAAGAACTGTTATCCACCGTTATTGCAGTATTCCTAAATACTGTTTTTATTGCAATAATTAATTTATTACACACCTGTATGAGAGTATTATATCTGTTTTTCTTGAGCACTGTGCGAACAAATGTGAAGCTTATATTTAGGAGGCAATTTAAGATCTTTATTTTAATGTATAAAATTCGTATTTACTAGGCTGCCCGGGTAACGCCGCGTCCAAGGCGAAGGTGCCGACGTTTCGGACGCCATTGTGCGACCTTCCTCAGGACGTAACGCCACCAATGGACGAGTCATCACCCGGACAGCCTAGTAAATACTGATTCCGGCCGCGGAAGCCTACGCTCTCGTATAAAATTCTGTTTACTAGAATCTCCCTTCGAACCTTGAATTGCAAATTCTCGTGTCTCAGAATAAAATGGTACATAATTCTGAGGCATTTAGGGATTCGAAAATTATCTGCCAATTAATATATGAAAGAAACTTTAATATAACGAAGTTACACATGCGATATTTGTCTTTGAATGGCAATGTATTATGTATTGGTGTTGGGCGGATTCAGGAACTGTCTTTAACTGCGTCAGGCTGTGGTATCTAGGTATTCAGACGCCCATGGCAAAAATAGAATTTGCGCCTGTCAGGATACTTCAAATTAGGGTATACTCCAAATAGTGCCCCAGTGAGTGGCTCCCATGTCATGTCCTTCGTCTGCCAAATCGTTGATACGCCTCTGGGGTCATATGGCTTGTCTAACACCAGTGAAATTCGTGTAAACCACTTGTGCAAGCCGGCGGGTAGGGCGACGTCATCCAGAGGGGCCCACATCACCGCCAACTCCGCGATAAAAGCACGCCCTACAATAACAAGACTAATGGCCTTTGCAACTCTCCTTCAAAACCGGGAAAAAAGCTCGAGGATTCTACTCTATAAGGCGCTTGTGTCGCCAGGTACAGCTCAGCAGGTTAGGCTCGTCAACTTCCGCACGTAAAAATTGACATAGGAAAAGTGTCTTTTAAAGGTTCAATTATTCTTAATATACATATATGAGAAACCCGCGAAGAAAACCTGAAGATCGGCACTATCACTTGGAACATACATGCCTGCTAGCGACCCGCGAACTTAGCCAACATCCACGCACGTTTTAAGCATCGTTGGCAGCAGTTCGTGTTTTAGTTCCTGTAATAAGGTGCTGCAGGAGAGCACGCCACCGTAATGGCTTCCACCACGTTATATGGGAGATAAAAGCCCTGGCTCTGGCCGGAACCACACTAACATGGGCACCTTCTAACATGAGCACCTAAGGCAACTTACTTAGGCGTCACTTTTGATCGAAGGCTATGGCATTTACATGTCAGACGAATTCGACCAAAATTACAAAGAGTTAGACTCTTACAACCTCTTTTGAGGGAACCTACACTCTCCTTAGAACTTCACTTGGCACTCTATAAAACGTGCTGCCGGCCTATGGCCACATATGTTACGGCAACGTGGTGGACTACAGCACACACTATAGCTGGTACAGAACAAAGTTCTACGGTTTATAGCACGCCCTCCGTTTCGGAACGGTTGAAAGTACTCAGGAAGAAACTCGATATCGAGTCCTTCAGTCAATGCTTGAGACGGCTTTAGTTTCACGACGCCTATCAAACCTTTCAAACCGACGAAACTCCGGCAACGCTAAAACGGAAAGGCGTAACAACCTTGTTGTAATCCAAGGATACAGCTGAAAAGCTGATCTTGGAAGAATTACACACGTTAATCGGTAGCGTGGTCAGTAATGACCTATACGCCAACAACAACACAACAACAACAACAATAATAATAATAATAATAATAATAATAATAATATTAATAATAGTAATAATACGGCCTACGGCCCCACTTGTTCATGGAGAGGGCTGGCGTGCGCCGCAGGCGCGTGCCGGCGGCCGGCGTCGGGCAACGGGTCGTCGGTGTCGTCGCTGGCGTCGCTGGGCTCGCTGAGCAGCGAGACGAGCTGCGCGAGGAGATCTCGACGTCCGGCGCTGATCGAGTTCTACGAGCGCAAGGCGCGGCAGGCGCGGGCCGCCGCGCGCCGCTTCGTGCACCGCTGCGCGCGCGAGCACGCGGGCGCCGAGGGGGAGGCCATCCTGCGCGAGCTGGGCGGCGAGGTGAGCCCCTGGAGGGCGCTGTCCGCCTTCATGCGAAAAGTAAATACTTCTTCTGCTTGGTTCACTCGGGAGGCGACGCGGCGCGAGGCGAACACGCGACCTCACGGTGCCGCCACACGTGCTCCGCAGAGGAAGACGTGCCAGCTCACGAGGGCTGCTAGGTATTTCATCTGTGTTTACCCCCTCCCCCCTCAAAGAGAGATGGACAAACTGTGTGGAGGTCTTCAAGTAATACTGGGTGCACATAAAAACGAAAAACACTTTTGGCGTTTTACGAATTTTCCTACGAACTTTTTGCAGTCATCTTTGCAGATGACTTCAAATAACAGTGGATGCGCGTAAAAACGGAAAGTACCACAGGATTCTGCACGTAATTTTCCTAGGAAGTTTCTGCACTCTTCTCTTTGCTGTCAAGCCAACTTAACTTGGAGCTAAATAAGCAATTCTGGTGCACTAGGTGATCAAATATAGGCACCTACGTTCACCGCAATTTTACTATTAAATTGCCGTTAGTAAAATATTTATCCTCAATTTTCATTGTTGGAATGAAAATAAAAAGACGAATGCAGTGTTTGAAGAAATAAGTGTACGGCATTGAAAAAGACGTGTGTTGAATAAAATAAAATGTTTTAAAAGCAACGTGAAGCATTTCTAACAACTCTCATTAACACTCGAATCACCGCGAATCCTTCAGGAGCGTTTCTTGATATTCAAGACATATCAATATTGAAGTGCAAAAGTATCTACTTCAATAAAAAATGTATTTTATGTATGCCGGTCGTTTTCTTTAGAACTTGGAGGCGTACGGAAAAGACTTTGGACCTATGGGATACTTTTCCCTAAACTAAAACTGGAGTCTTGCGTGTTACGAGATGATTGCTTCAGGTTGGCATAGCAACTGCGATTCTGCCAAGTTAGGTGATACGCTAACCTTTAACGTCAAGCTTGTGGGACGGATGTTCATATCACTTCTTTATTTTTTTGGAAATATTGGAAATTTGGAAATATTGGAAATTTGGAAAAAAAGAAATATCCCAGTACCAAAGTAACATGTCTTTACTGAATTTGGAACAAAAAGTCATATTACTCATCGTCATACCTTGCGAATTGGCCATAGCGCAGCGATATAATATACTGTTGATTTTAAGAAAATTTTTTTGCTATAAAAGTGGATCCTTACAAATAAAACTTTACTGGCGGAATCCGTACGAAGATTCTTCACTTTGCAAATAATTATTTGAAAAGTGCAAATAACTTTATACTGGATCCCATCTTCAGGCCAGATCTTGTACTGCACATTAAATCATTGAAGATCCGCCTTGAAGGGTTTGTCAACAAGTCAATTTTATTTTACATAGATTTAGAATTCCTGATCGTTGTTGACCACCCTGTTTAGGAGTCGGGGTCATCAGAAGAGCTAAATTGACATTCAATTCTTTACTCTACCTCACCCCCGTTACTTCCGTAAATTCACTTGACATTTTCCACATAGTTTCTCCACATGTTCCCTTGTTCAGCGTTTATTGGCAAGGAACATACAAAGTGAAGGAACCATAAAATAAAATGTAATAGAACAACCAAAAAGGTCTCGTTTTGTAGATTGGTTTATAAAAAACATAATTTGTGTAGGAGCAAACTGCTTTTAAGACTCTAGAATAATTGTTTAAGATTCATGCGATATATGATAAAGTGTGCGTGATCCTGGCTGTCCGGGTGACGCCGCGTCGAAGGCTGTGCTGCCGACGTTTCGACCATCTTGTCGTGGTCTTCCTCAGGGCTGGTATGCATATGCAGTATGCCGCATGCTGGCATGCATTGTGCAGCCCTGAGGAAGACCACGACAAGATGGTCAAAACGTTGGCCTTCGACGCGACGTCACCCGGACAGCCAAGATCACGCACATGACTCTGGCCGCGGAAGCCTAAGACTTCAAATGATAAAGTGTGTTGTGACATGCGTTTTGCGATTTCCATGTGCACCTGATAATCCAAAGATGCCGTAATTGCAAACTTCTATGTGCTTTTTGTCTTAAATCGGTTTTATGCACCCCTAGGGGTAATCACATATTCAGCAGGACTATACTTGCGAGGTTTTGAGCATGTGATTCTTCGAAAAGGGAATAATCCGTCGCCTTTCCTTAGCCTATTATTTTTAGAGGGGAATACTAAAAAGAATTTCAATTCTTTTCCCAACCTTTCCTATCTTATACTAAGTAGGATACTGTTCAAAATTAAATTCAGTCATAATCTCTCTATTCACTGCCCTGTCAAAACTATGCTGTATCAGACGTAAATTTCGATGTTTAATTATTAAATGCCAAAAGTGGAAGAGCAGTTTTTTATATTCAATGTTTACTTTTTCGAAAAAATATTGTTTTCAAAAATCATGTTGTCTTGTCTCTGCATGCACGTATTGCGACCCCGTGAGGATTATAGTAATTAAGATAATACTCATTTTTTTAAGTTAGTTGGAAACGTTCTTATTTAAAACACACCTTCAATAGAAAAACCTTACAATAATATACGAAAGTATACGTCCTTAAACGTTACATCTTATCATTGTCATGACGTTGGTCTGAGATGATATATTTGTTACCTTTAAACGTCGTCGTGCTTGAATGATACTATTTTCACGGATAAAAGATTCCAGCCTTAGGCTAGGGAAACTTGAATGTTTTGCTATTCTCCTTTTCAAGAATTGTCATAAAACCGCACACGATTGGAATTAATGGAACTGGCCATGTATCGATCATTGCGCAACATCAACTTCCAACAAATGTTTGAGCTAGCGGTCGAAAATAAAGAATAACCCGAGCCGTGTGACATCCAACATGTTTTCATAATTTTATGCGAGATTCTATTTAATCCAAAAACTCTAAATTAAAAAATATTCAGTAACAAACAATTAAAAGTATATTGACAAAAAATTATAGAGCTTTCGATTCAATGCTTATATTTACAATTATTGTCCTTCAAAATGTAAGATTTATCTGAAAATATATTTTCCTACAACAGTTCTCAAGTCCAAGAATAAATCTAATAGAATTAAGATCGAAAAGGTGTGTAAAAGCAAAATGTTAAAAGCTAACAAGCTTACGGCTATCAGTAAGACTACTACAGCGTATTAGTTCCACAAAGACATCTCTCGCGGTAAAATACAAAGCACAGTTCCTGTTTACACAATTTTTATTTCTGTTAAAATAAAGAAAATGCTAGAAAAATTGCTTAATAGATCAAGAAAATATTGTAATAATTAAAACAACAATTCGATATATTATTTGTTACACCAAACATTCATGAAGAATGCCAATCATAAACTGAACTGCGTTCAAATAATAGAAGAACTAAATCGACGGGATGACCAACACCAGAACCTTCGGAGTTAGGTCTTGTTCAGAACCTGAAAACCTATTTTCAACGTGCCCTCAACAATATTCACTCATTTTTTAAAACACACATTCTTCTTTTCTAGAGGAATGTGATCTACTTGCCGTTTTCATTGCAATATAAATGTACTTTTTTTGAGAAGTATTTTCAATAGTTCCATCTACTATGAAATTCTGAATCATTTCACGGTAGATAATTACTTTATTAACTTAAAAATGAATATGAGATAGGCATTTTTCTCAAAGTAGAGTTACCCAAACCAATTTCATACTTGAATTCGATTTACATTGTCCTGATAAAGCTCTTTTTATTGAACTTACTGAATCATCTTTATTATATTTGACACCTAAAGAGACGGGACACCTAAATATCTTTGCACTACCTACGTTATTAGGAAGAAACAATTCTCCTAATTATGAAACTTATTTGAAAAAGAACTAACTTCAAAACACATAGCTCTAGAGAAATTTCCACAGTAAAATAATCTCGTGTATCCTTAATCTAGTTTCCAAATCTCTTCTAAGAAGCTAGGTCCTTAATAGTTCATCCTAACGTGAATACAATGTCGAGAGGTGTTGTAATACATTCTGTGTTCTCATTAGAGAGTTTTCTTTACAGCGTGAAGCACTGTATCGTATACGATATGAACCCACCTTTTGAGTCTCTGGGCATGTGTGAACTCCAACATTGTTAGAGTTACAGAGAAAAACGCTTCTCTGGCAGAATTATTCCACTACTACCAGTCACGTGATCACACGATGTATGGTATTTGTTTCCAAGTATGGCAGCAGAGTGTCCTGTTCTCTCAATATTCCCATGTAATTTTGAGGTTGGCAATGCAATTCTTCAGGAAAATAATACTCCTAAGGGCGCGTGTGCGTCCTGAAACCTTTAGTATATTTTCTGTAGCCAAGATTCAAAATTACACTTACCATCCTCGCTGTTTTGCTATAGTCTGCAGGTAGTGATTTTACCCCTGAGACATTCTCGTACACCCTCCAATAGTATCTGTTTATACTTTTTGTCGGGTTAACAAAATACTTTCTAAGAAATAATTGAATCTTCTGTGTTATTGAAATATTCATATAATAGATGTTTGTGTTATTGAGATTTGGCTGTTACTTTGTAAAGGAGATAGCTATTGATGGGCAGTTCAATCGAACAAATGCTAATCGATACAAAGTGGTTTTATGGGAATATAGTGTTAGCAGCACACACTGCCGTCACATCTCGAATCTATTAGGGAGTTTTTGCACATTGACGCTTAAACATAACGGGAACTGGCTATCGTCACGTGATGCCGGGAACACTAATCACAGCCTTTGTAACAAACATAAGCGTTAACCGGGCCCGGTTCGGTGAGCGAAACTTCATAACCATACACGCTCTGCTTACGACTTTGTCGACAGTTATAATACTCTGTGGTTATAACTGTCGACAAAGTCGTATACAGAGCGTGAATGGTTATGAAGTTTCGCTCACCGAACCTGGCCCGGTTAACGCTTAACGACAGTATACATACATACATACAACATACACACACACACAGATAAATATATTTATATATATATATATATAATTATATATAATATATATTATAATATTATTTATATATATATACTACTATTGGGTCTTAGTCAACTTAAGTACGCCGTCGACTGCGTTTTCTGCAAATATACGTATGCCTTTAGATGTAGCTGCGA